>JAPYZJ010008237.1:0-12280 GCA_030522765.1 Ophioninae sp. B BG-2022a
TAAACGGTCACCGCACCAAGTATCAGCCTCTCTCGATGCTGCTTAACTTCGGTGATCGCCCGAGCCGCACTCCGACCGCCCAGCCACCAGCGTCGGTTTCATTTTACAGTACTAGTAACAGTGTACTTTTTTAGAAGTTGGATTTTTATAAAAGTTTTTTTCATTTTTAGTGGCAAGTAACCACATTGATAAATAAATACATTCGACTTGACTGAAAGATTTTTAAACAGACTTGAAAAAATAAGTAGACATTCTCGATTCGACTGTACGACGATAAATACGTAGCTTGGCCCTTCGATCACAGCAGAATAAAAATGAACGGTTTGGCGATAGGTACTGCATATAGGCGGAGTTTCAACGAGGTCGGATATTCTCGCAGCTTCATGTACAGAATGGTCTCTCTTACGAAAGTTTAATGCGTTACATGGGGGTAAAACCGGAGTCAGCAAGCTGTCAAGCCAACTGCGATAAATTTCTATCCCGGCCAAGTTACGTAGCCAATAATTCGCGCCGTATATGTTCATGGGGAACGTATACACTACACGTCGGTAGTAACTCTTTGATTAAATTGAACTCGACGATAAGTAGTTTCCTCGGGTACAAAGTCTGCATTCGATCAAGTTAGCGGATGTTGCATGAGAGTTTCGGCGATGTACGAGGAGGTTCATGCTCTCGGAACCTCTTTTACCTGCAACGGCAAAAGTGGAGAGAATCTCCTCGTTGGATCCTACAGAATGTCTATGAAAAAGTAAATACGAAGGAGAACGAGCTCCCTCGGAAATTCAAAGAGAAGCACGCGTGTCTGTTACGTCAAAGCGGTTTAATGGACGAGGGAATACGCTCGACTGGCATTTTATTTTTTTTTTTTGCGAATTATATATTCCATTTTTTTTTCTTTCGTACGTTTTGCGCCAATTAACGATCCAACAGTCAAAGCGTATACGGCTAGATTTTGTCCTGGAAGCCGTTAGAGGATAGAGTGAAATTCGAGAAGGTAGCGGGACCCTTCCACCAAGATGCTTTGTACAGAAAAGCAACACACGTCGAAAAAAAATGGCGTTGAAATTTGCAACGTTGGAACGCAACGCAATGCTCGGTTTTTTTAATTCAAAATTTTCCGGGCTTCGAAAATCATGAAAACTTTTTGTAGACTATTTATCCAGCGATTTTGCAATGACTCAGCGATACACGATTTTCGATAATACTGAAAATAAAAGATAGAAAAGAAAAAAGAACTTGTCGTGGTCCATCGATACAAACTTCCACCCCACGAAAGAATACTCAATGGGCGAAGTCAAAATTTGGCGATTGGGGATTATGTTACCGAACGAGGTTTCTTCTCGAACATATTCTATCAATCATAATTGGTCCAGATCACAAGACCCGGTAAGGACAAACACGAGGGACTGTTTCCAGATTTTGCGATAAAATCAGTGAGAAGTGTGCTTCGAAATCGCCAAGCTTTTATAGATAGTGCAAGCGAGTGGACCCCTTCTCGATACGAAAGCACCATCGTGCATATGGTCTAGAGTGTGTGTATTTTTCGTTCAACACATTCTCTCAAATAATTGTTGAATTTTGGCGTACACGCTCTTGTCGGACAGTCATTTGGGGCTCCAAAGATGAATACGTATCGACGTAGGTACGTATTAATATTGAGCATACAAATAAATATCTTTGCTGCATCGAAGAGGGTGGGGAATGGTAACTATATAAATGGAAATATACGAAATCAGTACTTTTGCAGGCGCAGTTGCTAGAGAGGCTTCACTCAACATCTGTCTCTTCTGCACCCTCGTTCGCTTCAATATCAATTCCGGTAGACAAAAGGAACCCTCAACGTTTTCCCTCTTCTTTCATCCCCCGCTTTCACCCTCGTTGGAGTTACCTTTTTTTATACGGGTTTGCGGAATGAGAAATTGGTGACAATCGAGAGAGAAAGAGAACGAAGCAACAAAAAAGTTGTTCATATATCTATGGAAGGATGAGTCAGTTGCGATGATGATGGCAGTGTGGTAGCTTGTTAAATTGCTCCTCGAAGCTATTGGCCGTGGCTCTGGGTTTTTCGAGAATCCTGAAAATTAACGATACGACTGTAGCCGCGATATCGCTAGATCCCCACCGACGTGAAAAACTCTCTGTGCAACGGAGTAGACCGGAGAGTTTCCCGCTCGTTCTCAATGGAAATTGTACTTTGTTGTATTCTACCAGATTCGTGTTTTTTTTTGTTTACCCTTTTACCCGTGGACTCCTTTGCAATAAAAGAATTATCTTTGCCGTGATGCAAGCGCCATCCACTTTCGGTATTCTCTCGTTAATTGAACTCTCGTTATTCAAATCTCTTTCGTTCGTCTTAATTAGACGGGCATGCTGATTATTGGACCAACCAAAAGCGTGGTAAAAGAATCCTTTTTTTAAATAATTACATAATAATAATGAATCATAATAATAATTAATATTTAAATTCATCAATAATTAAAGCAGTTATAAACAACATTTGTCCAACTATCTAAAACAAAGAAACCTAGATTTTTCATAAATCTAGACTAGACTTATCTTAATCATCGAACTTCAACAATAAAAAAATCATTTAATTCGATACTTCGATAAGAAATTCCCTTATTATTCTCAATAATGAATCGCTGAAAAATCCATACATTTTTACATTTTCACAGCAGCCTTACTCGTTAAACTACTTTCCTTTGAATTTTGGTCCTCCCAAACCCAAACTCAAGCAAACGGCTAAAAGTCCAGTCATCGAAGAACACGCCTGTTCTGACGGTCGACTTACCGGAAATGAAAACATATTTAATATTTACTATCATTTACCTACAGGCGTTTCTTATTCTTCAGCACTATATTGCGCATCAATTTTTTATCCCGTAAATGCTTAGTTATGAAAGGGCACATTTGCGTTTCAAAGTGGAAGAGACAAAGAAAACGGTTGTACAAGCTGGCAAAGTTTCACGTGGAATTGAGTGGTGGAGGGGGGAGGGCATCGACAGAGTGGTGGAGTGGAAGAAAAAAAAAGAACAGTCTAGTTAAAACAGACGTGGCACGAGGCCCCTGTTATCTTACCATCCCGTGAGAACTGCAGCACGTGCGATGAGCCAAGAAACTCGCGCGAGCACTCTTTGCTCGGCGGTTCGCCGGGCGTATTGCCCATGTCGAAGACCTTCGATCCTCTCGCACAGCTGAGGCCGCACGACACGCTTTCTTGATGCACATCTGAAGTCTGAAACACCAGAGTGTGGGTCTCTTTGATTCCGCGGTAATTCATATAGCTGTCTACTTGATCTTTAAATTTTACAGCCTGCTTCGGAAACTCGATATTTGCTTTCATTTTCTAACGGAGGGAAGGTCTTGAGGAATCTACCGAGAGAGAGCGGATGAAAGGTGAGTCTGAGGTGGAGAAAGATCAAGCGCGTGGTTGAGGGTCAAAGCGTGAGAAGAAATTCAATGTCCTAGGATCCTAAACTGCCTCTCAGCACGTGTCCGTTGGACCCTTTATGGTCGAGGGACCGGACCCTCGTTGGATCTTCTCTTGTCCCTAATTTTTCGCCTGTAACGTGATCGTCGTGTTTAGCAATGTAGTGCAAATGTTTTTTTTTTTTCAACTTGGTGTATTCGATTCCGTCATCGGTTTTGTTTTTCCTTCCCGCTCGTTGAAGATTCTCTTCTTCGTTTGATTCCTAATTGCCCATTTGGTTCCCGCTTACGATCCTTCCGTGGCTACGTTTAGATACCAGTCTTTCCCATCTGTCAAGAAATCGATTTGAAGTCAAAGGTTTCGTCATCTTTGTTTCTAATTTCAGGTTATCTTGTTTCTGTATTGGGTTGTTGTATCGCTAAGCGTAGAAGATGTTCCTCACACCGTCTTTCTGTTGCCAGTCTAATCTACTCTTGTATAGGGTTTTAGATATGAGATCTTTGTCCATTCTGTTTTCGATTGCCAATATTTGCTATCTATACACCCTCTGAAATGACAAATCGCCATTTCAAGTCAGATCCAAGTTAGAATCGGGTGGCAGTCATGTCATTTTGTGGTCTTGTCGATTCAGAAGTCGACACGACCGTCAAATTCGGCTGGATGACAAAAAATGCGTGTGCTTTTAAAGACTTTTCAATCAGGAATATATAACCCAACCATGCATGATGCAAAGAAGAGAGAATGATGGGAATCATGACTGCACCATTTGTCATTATTTCATGGTGAATCGATTTTCTCAAGCTTGGTATATTTGTGTGTGGGCCTCCGTATAAATACGGATGGATTGGACCTCCCAAGTGTCTCTTGGACGAAATACACGTCACGGGGCTGTGCGGAGTCGCCACTATGAATATTTCAGAAGCGGCGACATCCGTTGAGAGCCTGCCGGGATATCGATCCTCCTGTGGTACGATAAGATAGCTGGGGTCATGTAGACGGAGATAAACGAGAGATAGGCGACGGTCTTTATAACGTTGAGTCTAAAAAAGGAGCAACCGTGAAGCAGTACCCAAACCCAACGGAATTCATGCCCGCACTGAGATTTCACATGTTCCATGAAGCGAAGACATTTCGAAGCGCGAATTAGTTCACGTTTGATAACGTAGACGCGAGGCAGTTATCTGACAAATTAAATGGCGAAACGACCTCTGGTTCAAGGTCATTTTAATTAATTTCAAACTACTTTGAGCTTAAAGTAATTTAAAGCTATTGCAGCACTACAAAACAGCAGCTCAACGTTGTCATCGGGCAGTGTACATACTTATCCGTGGCGTGGGGTAAGAAACCCGAACTTCGAATGACCAGAAGGCTCAAAATCCCGAATTTGAATATTCCGAAACGACAAATTTTATAAATTTTTGGGTTTGTTTGGGTTTGTTTGAAAGCGAGGATTTGAAATCACACTAACGAACCCAAACAAACCCAAACAAATTTTGTGCTTTTGCTGGCATGACCTTTAGGAAATTTGTAGTTTCGGAATTTTGAGCCTTCTGGTCAATCAAAGTTCGTGTTTCCTACCCAACCCCACAACTTCAACACCCATGCAATAACTTTCGTACCAAGATTGGGTGTATCAACTATCCAAACCACGCGTTCATTTGCGACTCATTGGACCCACAGAGCGATCTCAGCGGTTCTCGTTACGACATAGTCGTTTACACTGGTCTTAGGAAAAAAACGACATCACTGCATTACCCAGACTTGATGCAAGATCATTCTCGATACTTATCGCAAGAAGAGCGCTAATGGGAGCCCCAAGCAGGACCACACATCGGTCTCTTCCTCTCTACCTGCGTTGCGCATTCCCATCTTGTTGCTCACGCACAAATTCATAACCCTTGGCGTTCACTGATGCAGCAACTTGTGTGCTACCCGCCCTCGACTGGTTTATCAGTCTACTTCACGGAAATTCCGTCACTGATAGTGAACTGAAATTGCGTTCATCCTGTTTACCATACATCGGTCGGACTCAGCCTGATGTAATTAACGAACTTAATTTGGCATACCATTCCCTGGCGTAGAGAAACACAGGGGTGGAGAGGCAGAGCGAGAAACAGAGGTGGAAGGAACGCCAGGGCAGGTTAAATGTTCAATGACGAGAATGTACCGTATTTCCGCCCTTGGAAATTAATGGAAATTAATGTATTTTCGAGCGGCATGTGCGTCACAGAATCCGAAACGTATACCCTCTTCTCATGGGTATACATTCCAATTATGTAGGCACTGTTGATACGCATCGTTCTGATAGACTGCAAATACGTATGATCCGAGTTATGGAAGTTATTCGGTCTCCATATTCCGTTACCATAAATTAATACGCTTGCCAACCTATGCTGGTTGATTGCATAGAATTATTGCCATATGTATCGTCCAGGTCATAGACGCGTGACTAGGTATTGCCCGGCTATGTACCAAGAGGTATAAACATTCGACTGCCTGCTGGGAACTCGCAACACTTTAGGACTGCCTACCTGGTTCAGACTGCGTATAATCCTATGCGTTCAATTCTACATACATCCAATGATCTTTTACGACTTGATTGTTTGAAAATAACGAAGAATTAATGCGCTGCAGTATCCATTCCAGTCTTATGGAACCACTGTTATTAACGAACTCTGACACTTAGCATTGAGAATGTGACACTCTATGAATACTTCAGATACAACAGGAGATACAATCTTGCCTGATTGGAAAACTTTCTCTAATCATGATCAAAAACGTATTTCTTTGAAGATGGTTTATGAATGCTGATTGATCCTTTTTGAAATCTGTAAACCAAAGTGGTTGATGGAAAGTGTAACATTGATGATGATCGGAGGTCTCAAAGATCGTAAATAAAGTGGCAGTTACTTACATGGCTTTGAGTAGTATTATTAGCTTAGTAGGTTTTTATTTTAGAGTAGTATTTTGGCTTTGAGTAGTATTTTTTTAGTATATCCAATAAAAGAAAATAAATAATCGGTTGTCGAAATCCAAAACCGTCGTATTCGAGGAACGATATACTTGAAAAAGGTGTAATGCGAGTACGTTGCGTTTCGTTAATGACACCATACAAAAAATGGCATCTTTTCTACTTTTAGACATTTGACATTTCTTCAATGTTGCACCATCTTTCGTCGCCGTTCCTCCATATCTTCTTCCCTGTTCAATACCCCACAAGAACTTAACACGATGGCGCTCACAGCCGACTTACGCTACACCAACCGCGTTTACCAAAGCTACGAGGAAGCTGTGGAAAACCCGTACCGTATAGACGGCCATGTATTCTTCTGATTCCTTGACAGACGTATTGTTGAAGTGTGTACACCAAGGTCTCAGAAAAATCGTCCTCCCGCTTACTGGTCGATGCACCAGCCAGAGCACAACTAAGCGGTCACCGATCCAAGTATCAGCCCCTCCCAACTCTGCTCAACTTCGGTGATCGCCAGAGCCGCACTTCGACCGCCCAGCCACCATCTTTGGATACTTCTAGACATATTTGATTATTGAAAAATAGCCACATATCCCAAATGTCAAACTGGTCAGCTGATAACCCACGTAGAAATTTTATAGGGTTAGCCTGATCAAGATCAGGTCCTGATATGCGAGTGATAGGGTTACACATATTACGAACCGCCTGATTATGCCCCCATCGGGCCATAGGTGTTTGAGTCTGAAATCAGGCAATGCTAAAATGGCCCTACTAGGGCCTTCTCTACTGAAACCCTACTAAGGCTATTCCTGATAAGGCCTTAGCAAGGCCTTGTCTGATTGAATCTTATTAGGGCTTTCCCCAACAAGGCCCTATGCAGGAATTGCCGGGTGAGGCTCTACTGAGGCTTTCCATGATATGACCAGATACAGGTTTGCCCTATAACTGCCTTAACATTCGATGGATCTACATAATCTCTTCTTTTATATCGAACCGCAATTCAACTGTCAATAGCAGTGGTGTTTTACGTTTTCTTAAAAACTATAACAAATTGACGACAAAGTGGACTCCAACGATAAAAAACGATACGCAACTCGGATGCGTGTTAGAAGATTTCGACAGCAGGGTGAGGCGCAGAGCAAAATTCGGAAAGGGTCATCGTCGTCGCAACAAGGTATGTACAATTCATAACCATGTTTGTAGGTGCTTGACGTGGTATTGTTATGTAAATTCTAAGTTGACAGGCATATTGACTATACATAAATAAAATGTCCGGACGATATGAACTTTTATAATTTGCAAAATGTGTGTACGCAGAGTTTTATTCGCAGGTTACAACTGTCCGAGCACTAGTGGGGCATGTGCTTTACCACTCATTTCCGAAGGATCAACACGACAACACCGAGAACGCAGCTATCATCTATACGAAAGATTTTGAGCAAGCCGTGGGAAAGGTGATAAACAACGCGAAGGATTGGGAGGGCAATCGCACCCTCCGGAATGAAAACGCAATTCATTCTTTAACGAATTCTTAATACTTCTTTGACAATTCTTTAATAAATTTCATTTATTCTTCAAACGACGTGATCAAAATTATTATAAGAATCTTTAATAAAAAAATCTTTCCGCACGTATATACAAGGATGTACCCGGGTCGAAGTTTTTAGGGGGCCTATTCAGGGTGCATTCAGGTTACCTAAATACCCTGGTAGGGCACTCGTACGGTAGCCTGACAGCGCCCTCGTAGGAAATGTAACGTTGTGTCACATATGGGCCTGATCAGGTTGCCCAATCGGATCCGTATCAGGCACTCTGATCAGGCCCATATGTGACACAACGTTACATTCCCTACCAGGGCGAGGGCAGGCTGCCTTACCAGCGCCCTACCAGGGCATTCAGGTAACCTGAACGCGTCCTGAATGGGGCCCTCTCAACATTTTTACCCGGGAAGTTGCAGGATTTACGGAGTGGTATCCCTCGAATATACGACGAGATGAAAATGGTTCTTGCGAGCTACGGAATGGTCAGATGGCATCTTTGGAATTTGGAAGGTTGGCCGGGCATTTCACCTTTTTCTCACGGGACGTCAGTCATTGATCTGTGGTGGAGGTTTGAACGTTGACTGGCCATAAGTGAAATCCACCAGAGTGCTGTAACTTATCCAACATGCTGTAACGTTGATGGTTTCCTTCCCCATGCGCTTGGGTTACGCTCTGACCACATTGACCGGACCCTGGTCAGGGATTCCGGTAGCCCGGTGTGTCAGCGAGCCGTGCAAGGGCGGACACCCACCCTTTGGAAATTGCTTCTTCGTCTCTCGTTCGTTCTTCGTCTCTTTTCATTCACTATATTCAGTGTTAACGTTCCAGCCGTACATTTACTCCCTGGCGCAATATCTCCACGTGTCCCTTTGCTTGCTCCCCTCGGACCCTTTGTTTTGACTGATGGCCACCAGACCGTAACCTTTAGGTCGGGTCCTTTTGCCTGCGCTTGTCGTTCCTACATCACCCATTCACTCTCCTCCTCTCGTCCTGTTTCTATCGTTCTTTTATGAAACCAACATCCTCTTCGTTCGATTGTCTAGATAATGGGGATTTTATTGGGTCAGTAATTTCTGTTTGTACCTAGCTTTCGTTAGCTATATTGGGTGTGTTTGGGGTTTTGGTCGATGCGGATATCAGACTGAGAATTATTCAGAAAAATCTCAACCTCACAGAATCGGATGATGATCAACGAAAGGTACCCGTATCTACATCCGAATGAAATACCATTAAACGACGGAAACGCTCCAGCAAAATGAAGGGATTCGAGACGTTTGAAGAAAAGCTGGATAAAAGAGGAATGACGATTCTCACAGCGGGCTTGCTCGTATCGTGTGCACTTGACGCACACCCTCAGCAAAAGCTGCTTTCGGTTTTCAGAGAACACCTGAACGAGACCTTCCCCGCGAAGGATTAGAAAGATTAACGTCGAACTGGGTCGTCGGTTTGTCGTTGAAACGATGCTGAGACTGCAGAAGATGAAGAGGACTCTCGCGTCCGCAGTGAAGTCAACTCCAACGTGTTTTCGCGTCCGTGTCCGTGTGCTCTTTCTCATATACTTTGACGCCTTCGGTAATAGAACCGGGCTGCTGAAAATCACCAAGTTTTTTGCCCCTTATTCCCGCCAGACACGACGGGTTCAGACGTTCTTCGGTACGACAATAAAGTGAAACGGATGGTGAATATATATGCGCATTTTTGCCCTCTTCTCTTTTGGCTCGCTCTTAACACTTCGACGATAAGACTTGATAAATAGGGGCCTTGATAGATGGGGCGCCGTGGTATCACCACCAATCCAATGGGCGCGTACAATTCATACTCTTTGTCGTTTCTATTTATTCTCTCTCCCTCTCTTTCTCTGCCTTCCTTCTTACCACTAGACTTTGCTCACCACTCCTACGTGAAAAATATGGATATGTGTTGTGTTCGTATAATTTACACATTAAGGGGTTAGGTCGACGTGCCTCACCGAAAAATGAAACGTTTTCGGAATTCTATTCGAGAATATTTATAAGTCAGTCACGATCAGGTTTCGAGGGTTGATTTCACGTTTCTTGGAGTATACTAAAAGAAAATTTAATAAACAAAAAAGTGCAGAATGGTAAGACTGATTTAGCGATAATAAATACGGTTTTTGACGCCCTCAGTAGTGAATCAGATTAATTAGTCATTGACCAACCAAAAATCAATTTTCTATTTTTTACAATTGTATTTCCCCAATCATCAACCAATTTTCTATTGCTAATTGTTGATTGCATTTTTTAATATAATTACTGATTACATTAACTAAGGATATATTTTGTATACTTTACTACTGATTATGTTTTTACATAAACAGTGATGTACGATGAGAATTAAGAATAATAATCACTGATGAAATATCAATTATATATTTATTCACGATTTCACGACGAGCAATCAATAATAAATGTTCTATTGCTGATTGCATTTTTTACCTACTTAATCATTATATTTACCGAGTACATTTTTTGTACACGTACTTCCCTACTGATTATATTTTTGTATAAAAAATAATGAATAATGAAAAATACAAATAATGATCGATGAAATATAATTTTTTAAAAATATTTTGCTACTGATGAAACACACTGAAGGTGGAACTTCTCACGGTGAATTTCTCCGACAGTTTTTCCGATGGTTCGCTCGTCGAGCAGCGTGACGGTTACAAGAGGCTTCCTTGTCGGAAGTGTAACACGTAAAAGGAAAGATGCGAATGCGGGAATGGCTTAAGATCGAAGCGGAGGAGAACACGGCCGCAGAAATGAACACAATGAACAACGAAGCGAAGACACGGCTCGGTCGTGAAATCACGAGCGAACGGTTCGCGCGCGAGACGAGTGAACCGAAAACCGATAAACTCTTCGATGTCTAGACTGGTGCGAGGTACACGCTCTCGACACTTGTTTATCCGTATTACAATGTGTACAGTTTCCCAGACACCCCTTGGAGCAATAAAGCTCATATATACGAGCAACTCTCCTAGTGACGTTCCGTGTCGTCTTTTCCCTTCGTCCCATCGACGATCATACCACGGTTTAATTCTGGCTTCGGTTAAATTTCATCCCCTTCGCGCTTTTCCTTACCAGCCGCGAACAGCCCGCGCAACTTTCCCGACGTGCCAACTGTCAGCCCGTCGTCAATATTATATCGCGTCCTCCGTATAACTTCCGAAAACCTGCGCGCAACGCGAAACCACCACTTCCGCTGGAAAATCATTTGTCAATTGTTGCAACGAAAATTATTATTATTTTTTTATTACACTAGTTTCTGATGTTTTTTTTACCAGTTTTGAGTTACTCTAAGTGGACGAATATTTTTGGGGACTTAACGACGCAAGATCCACTTTTTGTTCGGCAAAGTGCGATTTTTCGTTCTCCGGGGAGGGGGGGGGTGGAATGTAAGAAAAAAGGATTTTTTAAAAAGAATTTATAGAAGATCCAATTTAAGGTGGAAGTAGTAGAAGCGTGAGAGGAACAAGTGCGACGATTGAAAAATCGTTTTGACATTTATTCGGATTTACTCTGATAAAAATATCATTAAAAGACATTAATAATTGAAGAAGTTGTAATCGACTGGAAGATTTTTTAACACATTGCGTTTCAACGTTGCACTCAATATTGGGCATTTAATATGGATCCGAACGAAAAAGCGAGTATTTGTTTCTCAAAATAAATAATACAAGCTAAAACTTGTCCAATCATTTTTGCGTTATCGTCTTTCAATCATCATTATTATTAGTAGCAACTAAAGCCAAGAAAATATCAAGAAAGATCTGAACGGAAGGAAATATCTTTCGTTAATAATAACTAATTGTGAACAAATGATCACCACTGAAAAAGTTTGTGCGCTCAAAGCCAACAAAAATTAATCCGTAGGCCCCTCTCTTACGCAACGTTTTAGAAATATGAAAGAATAAATGAAAAATTATAAAATAAAAACAGTTCGCGATTAGAGATCTTGTTTTTTTTTGTCGAATTGGGAGCTAGGGAATGCCAGGGAATAATCGCTCCTTCGGGGTTATAATGACGGGCAGTTCTTCCGTGCCCCAAAGCAATGCTGATGCCAGGCACACGAAAAGGCAGTATATATATAGGCCTGTCCACGAAAAGTTGTATGTATTGCTTATATACGGAGAACACATATACATACTTATATAAACGTATAAATGCGAACGTATATATACACTACCGCTCAAAAGTTTGGATACACCAGTCGATATTTTTCCCGCACTTAAAGTTTGATAGCTCTGCCAAAAAAAAAAGATATTCGAAAATCCAAAGCGGCATTTTAAAGAAGATATATCAGGCTTCAGTTTAC
>JAPYZJ010008239.1:0-14129 GCA_030522765.1 Ophioninae sp. B BG-2022a
GAGGAATAAAAAGAGCAGGGAAGTTGAGGGTGAGAATGGAGTCGTTGGAGGAATCGAACGCGTCACGGACCACACGAGTCGTCGAGGAAAAGCTCGAGGACGATGAGGAGGAGGGCTTTTTCGCCGAGTACGACTTTGAGGATGACTACGGCATGGCAGGAACGGTGGACAAACGGATTTCGAAGGGAAAACTCCTAAAATTCATCAACTTCGTCATTGCTGAGCAATCTATTCAAGATAGGACGATATTCTAGGAAGGTCGGTATTGCAGATTGAGATAGCATATACCCACGTATTTCCTAAACGGCTCTTCAGAATTGAACGAAATTTGACAAGACAGTGTCAAATTGATAGACGAACGACTGTCTTCACTCGGAATTGTTTAAATCAATTTTTGAAAAAGTACCAATTCAATCGAGGCTGCGTCAACTCCAGCCTGGGCTCGAGTGACGCAGGCTTTTTAATTGACGAAATTGATTTTGCGCATGGCCAACCTTCAACGTTTTAGAAATTGTTACTCACCCAGAAATATTGCCTACTAAAACCAGGTATTTTGGTATGCGAAGCTCCGACCTCGTGTAGATAAGTTAGAAAGACGTCCATGTCGTCGAGACCCTTGATACCTTCGTCGAGCGTCTTCATTACCGTTTTGGCGTGCTCCGCGAGCTCCATACTCGTCGACTGTTGCTCCTTCGTCTTGAGATCTTGAAACTTCGCAAACATGTTGAGAAGCTCCGCGTTGTCCTCGAATAACCTGTCGACATATTTTCATTAACGTATACACCCCTCAAAATTTTGTCTTGTATTGCGTACGATCGCGTACGAATTTGTAATAGAAAAAACTGGAAACTGAAAACTGAAAAACTGAAAAACTGAGAACTGAAAACTGAAAACTGAAAAACTGAAAACTGAAAAACTAAAAACTGAAAAACTGAAAACTGAAAAACTGAAAACTGAAAAACTGAAAACTGAAAACTGAAAACTGAAAACTGAAAACTGAAAACTGAAAAACTGAAAACTGAAAACTGAAAAACTGAAAAACTAAAAACTGAAAACTGAAAACTGAAAAACTGAAAAACTGAAAATCTGAGAAACTGACAACTAAAAAACTGAAAATCTAAAAACTGTCGACTAGACGTGAAAACATTAATTTATTTCTCCCCAAGGTCAACAAAATTTCCCAAACTAATATCTACAAAACCTAAAATACGATTATTACACAATGTTGAGAAAGAAAAAAAAAGTGTTCATTGATGGAAATATTGGGATTCGTTGGAATTTCGTTATCGATATTTTGAAATATCGGAATTTTTCATAACAATTTCGTGGCACGTCGGAATTTTTCATCAACATGATACGAAGCATTGGAATTTCAAGTATCGCAAAATACTCAATCGTACAAAATCGTACAAATACGACGTATAAAAAAACAATAATCGTGATTAACACAGTAGACGCAAAAATGCAAACGAAATCGTTCGAATAATATTGTTATTTATAACAATTGTAACAATAATGAAAACGTTTACTCGCGCTTTTGTAAAGCCGTTTAAAACCCGAAATTGCAAATCTTTGCGAGAGCAATATCGTTTTTATTTATACTCCTGTCACGCGTTGAAACTGAAGCTTGACGTATATTTACGACGTGGGAGGAGAGCGCTGAGGGGATCGAGTCGATACCGCGGTAAACGAGAAAAAGATCGTACGGGAACCCGTCGTATGATACCTACCCGATGGGGTATCGGGCTTGAGAGAAATTTGCCGAGCTCGATCGACAGTGCTACACGAGGTCGCTTACGGATCCTCCTTCTTTACTTTTTTTCATTTTATTTTCTAGCTCGTTCGCTGGATCGTACACATTATTCCGCAAAGTGTCGTTTCGCGACTCGGAGACCTCGCGAACGTTCATTAATTCGAGATCAATCGAGCGCCATCGGATTATTCGCGACGATTAAGCGTACCTGCCTCAAACAGGGTATAATGACAAAATCATGTCTCTACGAGGGGTTGGTCCATCCCAGGGCGTGTTCCATCGTTTATCAACGCCGAATTTATGCCCAACCTCGCAGAAGATGTTTCGCCATTTTTTAAATTTAATATTTAAAATATTTAACATTTTTTAATTTGTTAAATTTAATATTTAACATTTTTTTAATTTAATATTTTAATTTTTTTAAATTGAATATTTAAAATTTTTTTAAATTAATATTTTAATTTTTTTAAATCGAATATTTAAAATTTTTTAATTTAAATATTTTTAATTTTTTTAATTTAAAGTTTTTATTTTAGTAATGTTTTTTATTTTTAATAACGAGATCGAAAAATTTTAATCGTGTCTTTTCTTGAAAAAAAAAAAGAATATGAGTCCTATTTTTGCATTGGATATTTATTTATCTGTATTACTATTTAATTCGAAACGATGTCACAATAATTCGAAATTTATCGCAAACCGTTTAATCTCTTCCAAGTTTTCAAAGAGTAATTTTTATTATATCATTTTTAAATTTTTTTTTCAAGTAATCATTATTATATTATTACACGATACTATGATTATTATAAAAGAATAACAACGAGACCAATAATTATTGGTTAAATATGTTATTTTTCTCGTCTCGTTAAATATGTTTATTTTTATAAAATAAAATTATTATGAAAATTAATAATAATAATGAATAAAACAAGTAAACAATTTTAATTATTGCAATTGAAGAGATGAAGTTTTTTTCGATGAATTAGTGGGAAAGACGTCGAGATATATATCTGCTCGTCGTTGAGTACGATATTTATTTTCCCGAGCGTCAATGCACAGACGACGAAATAAACAAAAACGGAATGGAAGCAACTGGTTGGCCAATATATATGAGAATATGCTCGGGAATGTAGGTTCGGGCAAGGGTATCCACGGACATACGCGTACCCACATATATTTATGTCTGATACAGGCGTTTATTGATTTTTGAAGAGCCACTCGCTTGTGCTGGACCAAAGGCTCTCTCCCTCCCCCTCTCGCTCTCTCTTGTCCGTCTTTGTCAGTACGTCACGTGTTGAGTGAGCAAGCCTTAATTAAATTGGTTTAAAGCTGTGCCTCGCGTCGTATATACGTACACAGGTACTGCAGTTGAAAGTCCAACGAAGCGTGTCAGTCTAAAAATGCACTTTTTATGCGATGAATCTTTTGTACTGTTTTTTTTTTTTTTTTTTTTTTTTTTTTTTTTTTTTTTTTTTTTTTTTTTTTTTTTTTTTTCTTTCTTCACGTGTGAGGAAAAGAGCGATGGACCAGCTGGATCGGAATTTAGTTCTGCAGTGTTATTGTCACGTGGCGTAGATTTTAATTTCTTTTTAATTTAATTTTAATTTGATGTCGTCTAATCTGAAGACTGTTTTTTTGTTTTTTTGTTTTTTTTTTTTTATTGGAATTTGGTAAATGAAAGAACTTGGGAAGGTGCCTACGTTTGAACCCAGATTTATCATGATGATTACCAGATCGTATATTTTAATTGATTTTAATTTAATTTTAATTCGACGTCGTCTAATCTGAAAGCTGTTTTTTGTTTATTTTTTTTTTATATTGGAATTTGGTAAATGAAAAAACTTGGGAAAGTACCTACCTACGTTTGAACCCAGATTTATCACGATGATAAATCGTAGATTTTAATTGACTTTAATTCAATTTTAATTCGACGTCGTCTAACCTAAAAGCTGTTTTTTGTTTTTTTTTTTAATTCAAATTTGGTAAATGAAAAAACTTGGGAGAGTACCTAACTACGTTTGAACCCAGATTGATCACGATGATAAATCGTAGATTTTAATTGACTTTAATTCAATTTTAATTCGACGTCGTCTAACCTAAAGGCTGTTTTATGTTTTTTTTTTTAATTCAAATTTGGTAAATAAAAAAACTTGGGAAAGTTATCTACCTACGTTTGAACCCAGATTAATCATGATTAGGAAAGGACACGTGGAGATCCGTGCACGTGATTCGATGATCATCAGCACGGATGACGGATCAATTATAAGGGATGGAACAGGCTAGTGTTGCAGTCTCGTATCTCATCACAAACACGTAGAACGGATCGATTCGATAATTCAACCTTCCAGTCCAGTTGGTTATCATTTATTTACGTAATATGTATGCCGCTTGCAACATTATTTATGCAAGCAAACGCGACGAGTACTGAAGATTCTTCGAGGACAAATGGAAAAAAGATTCTACCAATATTCATTCAAATTTTCGACTCCTACAAATTTTTCAAAAAAAAAAAAAAAAATTCTACCAATATTCATTCAATTTTTCGACTCCTAGAAATTTTTCAGAAAAAATTCTACCAATATTCATTCAATTTTTTGACTCCTAGAAATTTTTCAGAAAAAATTCTACCAATATTCATTCAAATTTTCGACTCCTAGAAATTTTTCAGAAAAAATCGACGATCGACACTAGGAAAATGGGATTGAAGTTGTTTGGGTCCAAATTATTTTCTTTTAGCTCCTACTTTTCGTTTTTTGGACAATTTTCGGACCTTGGGCTTGAATAAAGCTCAAAAAACGATTTTTTGAAAAAAGCTTATAATTAATAGTGAACATTGTTTTTTTTTACCTAAATTATTATGAAAGAAAAAAAAATGACAAAAAAACGACTGGCAGTAATATTATTTGGTCAGATAAAATATAAATTTTCGATTCGAAGCTTTCTCGCTTCAATCCCCCTTTTTCATCTTTGCTCATTTTTGTTTGGGTTTGTTTGGGTTTGTTTGGGTTGAAGAAATTCTCCCTTTTACTCGTATTTCTCTTTCTCTCTTTTCGCCTGTTCCACTTTATTTCACATCTGTGCTTTCCCAAATTTGCAATTGTTTGTCTACCTCCAGTATCGTGATTTTTCCTACACCCGAGCAAACGTTGCTCGTTTACCCCTGCGATTTGGCTCGCTCCATTATTCGTGACTCTGTTTTTTTTCCGCTCCCCCGCTTTCCCCGTCGCGAACGAATCGTCTGATTCTACCCTTGGGAAATTGCTGGGGACATCGTTGGAAAATTTTGAATGGGGAAAGAACACAGTGCTCGAGTCTTCCAGAAGCGAGATTTGGTTAAATGTGTTTCTAGGAACGAGATTTTCGAGCAGACTTTTATTCAGAAGTGAATAAAAAAAAATAAATTAAATAAATAATGAATAAAAAAAATAGCAAATAAAAAAATAATGAATAAAAAAATAATGAATAAAAAAATAATGAATAAAAAAATAATGAATACAAAAATAATGAATACAAAAATAATAAATAAAAAATAAAAAGATCGCATTTCTAGAGGCTCGAGTCTACGCATAGCTCTCGAGTCATCAACTTTTCAAAAAAGGCCCATTGGGTCTGTTTGAGAAAATAAAGATACAGAAATACGAATAAAGAAAAAGAGGGAAGCTTGAAAACAAGGGTGAGATTAATAGGGTAGTGCGACGACAGACCCTCGTGAAATAAATACATAGAGAAGCCGGAAAAGAGAAGGAATACACCGGGTGTTCGAGTATACGGAAAAAAAGTTTATCTCGAGGGTAGCTCAGCACTCGATTTCTCACACCCAATCCGCCAATTCTCATGTCCAATCACTCGGCTCTAACCGAAAGTATTCTCATTTTCGCTTTTTTTCCCCCTCGGAATAGCTTCCGGTGGGCTATGACAATTCTCCGCTTGGTGTGCAGCCCTCCCATTTTCTTATCACTGATCTGATAAATTGCCGTATGAAAAACTCGCAAAAATTTCCTACCCGAACCCAATATTACGTTTTACACGTTTACTGGTTTTCAGTCGTTCTATCAGGCATTTTAGTTCAACGAGTGAAAAAAAAACAAAATTTGTTCGTTCGATTATCGAAACACGATGAAAAAAAGCTCGATCAAGTTCAAGTTTTATCCTATATTTATGTTTATATTTTTTAAATATATTTATTTATTTTCATATTTTTTAATATTTTTTTATTTTCATATTTTTAATATTTATTTATTTTCGTATTTTTTAATATTTTTTTATTTTCATATTTTTTAATATTTATTTATTTTTATATTTTTTTCTATTTATTTATCTGCATATATTTATTCTATATATTTATACATATATTTTTTCCAACACTTAGTCCACAAATTTATTAATATATTTAGAAATGAATTTCGAAGCGATTTGTTAATAACCTAACATTTCTCTTCAAAGTATATTAAATACGTTTTGATTTTCATATCAGTTTCGTCTCAACCCCTTAATTTGTAATCACAATAAAGATTAACGGCGTTAATGATGAAATTGTATTACTAGAGGTATCGAGGCGTGGTAACATCGAGATACACCGTTTGCTCGTGTGTTCGAACGTATCCCGTCGATTTTCAGTCACGTTCGTTTCCACGGAAGACTGACAGCACCCTAATTAATCCGCGCCGTACGTATCGCAAATACATTCGACATACCCTCGCAAGGATCCTCTCGTTTGCGTCAATTTCTATCGGTTTTCTATCAACCGAATGTAAACTTATCAATAAAAAAAAAAAAAAAAAAAAAAAAAAAAAAGCCACCCCCTCTTCCCACAACCGCAAAACTGAACACGAATGAAAAAGACAAAAACGCTTTTGTCCACTTCGAAATTTTGAAACCACTTTTCTCTCAAACGGCTGAACGAATCGGTACGAAATTTGTTGTGTGCATTCAGGACGATGGCACCGAAGGCCCCCTGCTCGCCATTTTTCATAAAAAAATGTATTATTGAGAAATCGCGGTTTTAAACGTTTTGACTATTTCTCTCGCACTCGTGTGTCACGTGATAATGTCCGTCATGCCCTTAAGAGAAAAAAGTAACTAAAATCCATTTTCCAGTAGGAAATGTGTCTTCCCTTATTTTTAATAATTCGTTGCAAACGATTAGACATTGAATGGACAAGATTTTTTTTTTTAGTAAATTTAAAAAGTAGTAATTAATTTATTTGTGTCGTTTTACAGCTAATGATAAATTGGCAAAGATTGTGAAAAATTTCCCCATGATAACAGTAATGCCGGCAATGATTTTGGGGATTTAAAAAAAACGTACGAAACATATGGCGCTACGATTTATCCACCCGGATTTCTTCCAATCCTGTTTCGTTCATTTGTTCGTTGGCGTATAGACGCCTATCGTAAATTCTCTTATCGGGACTGAAAAGTCCTCGTAATACTTCGGCTTCGATTTTATAAATTCTAGGATAAGCCGAGCCGGCTGTTCACGCTCTGAGTAGGTATCAGCACGTTTCTAGATTGGTGGAGATTCATCCTTTGATATTTACTGGAATATACAATACTGACCCAGTAGTCTAATTAAATAATAGCAATCTAAGTGAGATAATAAAAAAAATAATGACGATGATGATTATTACTATTTATATTAATTAATCTATTTTTTTATTATTAATCTAATTAATATATTATATTAATAATGATATATTATTAATATAATATAATATAATATATAATATATTAAAGCATCATATATCAATATACTAATTGAATTAATAGTAATAACAATATATTATTCACCCAATTAATATATTATTCGATCGATACAATAGGTATAGTAAAAAGATATCCATTATTCTCTGGAGATAACCACTCGCAGAACTGTACAAAAGTTGATTCGATACAAAATCTCATTTTTCTAACGGAAGAACCAGATAAATAAAGCCATCTATTCGAAAAATAATGGATATCTTTTTACTACACCTAATCATTATATGAAAATCAATGAATTCTGTAGAAATGTGTGTTTGTATGAGATCGTGGCTGTTCGGTGAGAGATTTACGAAAATAGTGGATCCATGAGGCCACTGGGAGGTTGGAAGGAGAACCAGCTGACGGATCGCTGTATCAGGCAGGACTTCTCGGTTGCTGGGATAGACTTCTACAAGGCGTTCGGACACAGTCAGTCATGGAGTGATCATTAATGGATTGGAACGTTTTTTGCGCATGTCGGATGCAATGACCAGCTCATGCCGCTCTGGAAGACGGAAGAGGAACTTCATCGTTGAACGCATCGAAGGTGTCGAGCCTAGTAGAGGGCTTCAGAAGGGGAATTATTCAGGGAGATTCTTTCAGCTCCCTTTTGTGATGGGACGCAACCTGTTATGGATTCGGGGAGTGGACAAGTCCGCTGTTTTTTTTTTACCTTAGAAGAGACAAGCCCTGGAGGCTGTTACGGCGAATGTCCGGCTGGTGGACGAAAGGGTTTTTCAAATATTTAGAGGTTGAAGGGTTTTATTGCTGCATTGGCTTTAATCAGTGTTTGATAGAAAAGTCTGAAGTTGTTTTGTATAGAACTCCTCTGCTTTGCTCCAGTGAGGCCCAATGCCTGATAGGCCAGGTTTTGGATATCCAAAACTATAAAGTGAAATCGAAACAAAATCAAACCCAAACAAACCCAAACCCAAAAAAAAAATTCGATCCAAACAAACCCAAACAAAATCCAACCCAAACAAAATCAAATCCACACAAATCCACACAAATCCAAAGAAAATCAAACTCAAACAAACCCATACAAAAAAACCGAAACAAAATCAAATCCACACAAATCCAAACAAAATCAAACCCAAACAAACCAAACAAAGTCAAACCCAAATAAAATTAAATCCAAACAAACGCAAACAAAATCAAACCCAAACAAAATCAAATCCAGACAAACCCGAACAAAATCAAATCCACACAAACCCAAACAAAATCAAACCCACACAAACCCAAACAAAATCAAACCAACTACAACTATTTTTTCGCGTATTTAAGCAATCACCGGAAACTTATACCTATTATCAGACTGTATAGTCCCACAAATCGAACCCATCCAAATTTCAAGATCAAAACAATCAACCCATTTTCAATCGATGGAACATCTGATGGAATTACGATCAAGTCAGGTCTCTTATCGTCTTATCGTCCTTGGGGATTTATTAAGCGACCGAGTCAGATTTTATCGCGATAAATTTTCGTCCCAAGGATCCGAGCGGTCACCCATCTTTTTTTTCCCTTTTTTTTTCTTTTCGTTTTTTTTTTTTTGCAGCCGGTCAAGAGAAAAACGTTGACCAATAACGAAGTTCGGTCGGGCATGTACGAAGGAAGGGGCTTTATTATCCCGCTCGGATTGAATCGACGTTTCTCACGGACAATGGGCTTGGCTTCCAGGGAGGAGAATTCGCAGTCTGCGTCGCAGGATGAGAAGGAAAAGCTTGAAATAAAGGAGAGAGAGAAAAGGATGAAAGGATGGTGAAGGATACGAAACGCGTAGACGACCTGGAAGCACCGGCATGTGGAATTTCATTGATTTCGTGACTCTTCTACCAGCCCCTCTTTCCTATTAAACTTTGTTTGGGTTTGTTTGGGTTTGCCTCAAAAATGATTTCAAACGTTCGATAAAATGATAACGATAAAAAATGAGCACGTGGTCATTTTTTGGCATTTTTCGTTTACATGTCAAGCCACAACCGTCACCCATCCGAGTACTGACCCGAGTCACGAAACTTTGGGTTTTTTGAATTTTTCGGACCCTCTTTCCTATTCATGTTTGGGTTCGTTTCGTAAATGAAACCCAAACAAAAAAAAGTAATAATAATAATAATAAATAAAACAAATAACACTGCCAATACAACTGTAATTATTTATTTTCATTTCGTATCTCATGTTTATCAGACATTTCAGATTGATACGTAAAACCGGAAGTATCAATGCGGAAGTTCAGGCGAGGATCAAACGCAGCTTAGATTTTACGAGAACGGAGGGAAAAGAAAATATTTCCAAGGGTTTTTCATATATTTCGAGGAGAAAGGGAGATATCCACTTTTCGATCGAGCTTTTGACGTTTCGAGATAATCCTACGAGGGACTCTGAAGGGAAGAAAAAAAAATATAAAAATGCTTTGCAGAAGAAGATTGCGTTTCCCATTTGTCGTTTACTCCAGAAAACTCTCTCTCTCTCTCTCTCTCTCTCTCTCTCTGTCCTTTTTTTTTACTCTTCAGCTTTCACTCCAATTTTTTATATTCCTTTTTTTCCCCAGCTTTCCGCACTTTGGTATATTCTACGTATATACGTAACTATCGAGGTAGAGCTCACGTGTTAAGCTTTCGAATCTTCGTGCATTGCAAAACCAGCGTTATCCCATTCCTTTTACAAAATCTCGTGATTCGAGCACCATCTCTCTTTCTCTCATTTATCATTTAGATAAATTCAGATTTTCAGAGAGAAGCTCTCTAGAAAAATTCCAGGTGCAGTTTTCTTCGATATTAAATATTTAGTTGCATTTTCAAACCCATTTTGTTTATTTGTTTTACAATAATATTTTGTCATTCCTTTTATCTATTCGGTGTTACAACGTTTTTTTGTTGTATTTGTTTATCTCCTTTTTTGGCTTTATTTTATAATAGATCTTTATTTATCGTTTACGTTATTTCATTTATTTGTTGAAAATGTTCATTTATCATTTCGTTTTTCATACGTTTTTTTGTATTTTGTTTTTCTTCTTTTTTTTCTTTATTTTATAATAGATCTTTATTTATTATTTACGTTATTTCAATTATTTGTTGAAAAATTTTGTTTGTTATAAACGCTTTTAAAAAATTGTATTTCGTTTCTCTGGGTTAAAAAAATTAGGGGTTAAAAACGAAGCTGCATACTGACTTGATGAACATGTAAATTCCCGTAGGCTCCATAGCTCGCGAGACGGCTCTCCAGCTGGCAACGACGGTGTATCTTTGTTTGGCGGTTAGGGGTAACCGTGGATCGGTCGCCGCCGGTGGTGGGGGGCTGTCCCTTCCGCCTCGATTTTGCAACGCCGATGACGACAGTTTGCTAAGTTCGCACCCCATCACGACCACTTTTCCGAACTATTCGTCTTCCCAACCCAAACAAACCCAAACAAACCCAAACAACAAAAAAATTAAAAAAATATTCGTTCTTCGGTAGAACTTTCGTTCGAAAAGTTGGAATTTTTGCCAATGCAATTTTTGCCAAAATTTGCCTCTTGAATCGCCCAAATTTCCGGTTTTCGTCAATTCGTATTTCGAAAAACGCCAGACATTTTTCACCACCGTTGGAAAATTTCTCTTTTCCTTTGTTATCACCAACTTTTTTTCAACTTTTTATTTTTTACGCAACGCGAACTCGCCCGGCGAAGAAAATTTTGGAAATTTGAAAAATTTGGAAAATTAAAAAATTTTTTTTTAGTTTGGAAAATTTTTGAAATTTTTTTAACTTTGGAAAATTTTCGAAATTTTGAAATTTGGAAGATTTGGAAGATTTTTGAAATTTTGAAGTTTGTTGAAATTTGGAAAATTTTTGAAATGTTCTTTTTTCGTTGCCCGTCGGAGGGAAAATTTCGTCTCGTCGTGTAGTTAATCTCCGTCCAGGCGGATGTAGTCCCGAGAATTTTCCAACGTGCAGCGGCAAAGTGAGAAAGGATTTACGAGTGGAGAGAGGGAGAGAGGGAAAAGAGAGAGGATCAGATGGTAGAAACTGGAGGAGGAAAGAGAGATCGCCTCCCACGGGAACTCGGCAGTCTCGTTGCTCTCGTACGCGCAAAAATAATTTATTTCTGTCGTTTCCTCTCTTCCAATACACCCACCAACACGCGTACCTTTTCTCCCTTTTTTCTCTCCCTCCTTTTTTCAGGTGTATGGCCCACGAAAAATCCAATTTTCAAACGTATTTGACAAAAAACGTTTTTCCCCAGATTTCCCCCAGTTTTTCCCCAGAAGAGAAAAATAGTTATTTTTTTAATTAGGGGTATGTCCGAACCCAAGTAGCATGATTTTGATTTCGAAGCGCACGTTTCATTTCCCAACTCGCTGAATGACAACCCGAGAATTTCAAACTTCCGGCTGTTATCTCTTTTTCATTTGTCGTTCACTGGGCTTGTTTGGGTTTGCCAATTTCGCCTCGTTCACTGAAATGGTCGATTTTATTCTCGATCCCAATACTTTTTCGCGAATAACTTTTTAACCTCTGACGTAGTTTTCCCCTAGACAGATTTTCTTCCCTAGTGACTAGAGGTTTATCTCTAGACACCCTCTTTGCCGGACAAACTTTTTCTGCGCAGATCTTTCTCCCTAGATCCACTTTTTTCCTTGATCCACTTTTTTCCTTGGTCCACGTCCCCCCAGATCCGCTTTCCCCTAGATCCACTTTTCCCCTAGATCCGCTTTCCCCCAGATCCACTTTTCCCCTAGATCCACTTTTCCCCAGATCCGCTTTCCCCTAGATCCACTTTTCCCCTAGATCCGCTTTCCCCCAGATCCACTTTTCCCCTAGATCCACTTTTCCCCTAGATCCACTTTCTCCCCAGGTCCATTTTTTTCCCAAACGTAAACTTTCCTCCGAGCGTATCCCTTACTCGCTGAATATCATTTTCTTCCTGGACACATCCGGTTTCCAAATACGTTTTCCCTCAGGATTTTTCAGGATTTTTCCTGGACATCCTTTTTAATCCAGAAGCACCTTTTTCGCTGGAATAAACTTTTATCCGTCGACGAACTTCACTAGAGGCAGTTTTTTCCCTAGACTCACTTTTCCCCAGACCCTAGTTTTTCCGCAGACTTAATTCGCTGGTGACTGATTCTGGTGACTTTTTTCTTTTCGGACACGCGTTGACTCCCGGATACACTTTTTTTCCAACTCACAAGATTTTTTTTCCCTAGATGCACTTTTCACCAGAACACACACTTTTATCCCTAGATAAAGAACTAGATTTTATCCCTATCCCTCGGGACACTTTTCATTCCGAATTTTTGTCACCAGGCGCGCACTTCTTTTTTTTTTTTTCTTTTCTCCGGATCTCCCGAAATTCTTTCGTTTTCGAGGTTTATTGTGAATTCGATCGTGTCGAATTTGTAAATTTGTGACGGGAATAGCAAATTTCCAATTCCTCGGCGAATCCCCGCACGTACGAGTTCATTGTACCTCCGCGAGAAAGCGACGAAAGCGAGGGTTTCTTTTTCCTTTTTTTTTTTGGTTTTTTTTGTTTATTTTTTACGTTGTTTTTTTTTCGTCGGGTTTTTACGAGTTTTCGATTTACTTTTATTTATGGTCTTCCTTCACGATTTCTCGACGAGACGAACCTCGAGGAATTTCGCAAGTTGGATCGAGCGACGATTCGATCGTCCCGGAAGTCGTGGAGATGATCGGAGACCCCGTTTCACGATGGGACAGCTGACCCTTATTTTCACTCGGTTAAGGGCCGTGGCCCTCGAAATAGAGCACATGCGGTGATCGGCCCTCGCAAATTTACCACCACGCAACTCGGAACCGGAAGTTCTGCAACATCGCAATCAACAGGCCCTTTTCGATCATTTTATCCAAATTAATCAGACTTTTTTTTTACTAGAGACTAGGTGGTTTTTTTTACTAGCGACTAGGTGTTTTTTTTTACTAGAGACTAGGTGGTTTTTTTACTAGAGCACTAGGTGGTTTTTTTTATTAGAGACTAGGTGGTTTTTTTTTACTAGAGACTAGGTGGTTTTTTTTTACTAGAGACTAGGTGGTTTTTTTACTAGAGACTGTTTGGTCAATAATGGGATGGGTGACCGCTCAGAAATGCCCATAAGGCCCACGGTCTTTAATTTGACATGAAGCAATTTGGGCAGAAAATATCTCGATCCGTATTAGATGAAATGAGGAAAAAGAATTTTGATGTATAGTCTTAGTCAAAAGTATTAGGCATCCAATAATTTTTCTATCGAAACGAAAAATCGAATTTCTCGGCGAAAAAAAAACGTAAAAAATTTTTGAAAAAAAAAAACGGAACTAAAGCTAGCAGTTACCTCTTAAAACATCTAATTCCTAAATTCCGGAATCACCATTTTTCTAAGTTCAGGCTTTTTCGAAGTTTTTCGTTCTGACATTAAATTCGATATCTCGGCGAAAAATGATCGTAACTCAATTTACCAAACGGCGTTTCAAAGAGGACAAAATTCGCTTCCTTTTGCTTGTTCATTCTTATTTTTGAGATTTTTTTTGTAGCCGGTACGTCCCTTCGAAAATTACGGAATTTTCGACTGTTTTCGTACTTTGCATAATCGCTTGCTAGACTTTGAAAAATGGTGATCCCGAAATTTAGAGATTAGATGTTCGTAGAGGTTACTATTAGCTTCAG
>JAPYZJ010008247.1:0-16653 GCA_030522765.1 Ophioninae sp. B BG-2022a
CCGGCTATGAAAAAAAAAAAGGAAAAAAATTGAAAATTGACGCACGCGATTTGGACGAACCGCAAGAGCAATTTTTGTGGAATTTTAGGTAGAATGGAAACGTGGGTTGTGTTTTGAGGAACGAGGAGGAAGGAGGATGAAAGGATCGATTTGGGAGGATTGTTTGGGTTTGTTTGGGTTAATTTACGTTTGTTTGGGTTAATTTAAGGACGTTCGGGCTTGTTTGGGTTCACTTACGTTCGTTTGGGCTTGTTTGGGTTTGTTTAGATTAATTTATGTTTTTTTGGGTTTGTTCAAGATCGTTCAGCTTGTTTGGGTTTGTTCAAGATCGTCTGA
Source organism: Ophioninae sp. B BG-2022a (assembly GCA_030522765.1). NCBI lineage: Eukaryota > Metazoa > Arthropoda > Insecta > Hymenoptera > Ichneumonidae > Ophioninae sp. B BG-2022a. The sequence goes on from JAPYZJ010008247.1 coordinate 337, forward strand.
GCTTGTTTGGGTTTGTTTAGATTAATTTACATTTGTTTGGGTTTATCCAAGTTCGTTTGAGCTTGTTTGGGTTTGTTCAAGTTCATTCGGACTTGTTTGGGTTTGTTCAAGTTCCTTCTAACTTGTTTGGGTTTGTTCGAGTTCCTTCGAACTTGTTTGGGTTTGTTCAAGTTCCTTCGAACTTGTTTGGGTTTGTTCGAGTTCCTTCGAACTTGTTTGGGTTTGTTCAAGTTCCTTCGAACTCGTTTGGGTTTGTTCAAGTTCCTTCGAACTTGTTTGGGTTTGTTCAAGTCCCTTCGAACTTGTTTGGGTTTGTTTGGGTTTGTTCAAGTTCCTTCGAACTTGTTTGGGTTTGTTCAAGTTCCTTCTAACTTGTTTGGGTTTGTTCGAGTTCCTTCGAACTCGTTTGGGTTTGTTCAAGTTCCCTCGAACTTGTTTGGGTTTGTTCAAGTTCCTCCGAACTTGTTTGGGTTTGTTCAAGTTCCTTCGAACTCGTTTGGGTTTGTTCAAGTACGTTCGGGCTTGTTTGGGTTCGTTTAAGTACGATCCGGCTCGTTTGGGTTCGTTCAAATTCGTCCGGGCTTGTTTGGGTTCGTTCAAATTGGATTTCGTCCAATTCGTCTGATCCATAGTGAAACCTATTGAAGCACCCGTCAATAATAAAGCGTCAGGGTTAATATCGGGGAGAGCGTTTTTTCGAGTCGAATTTCATCGATTTCGTCGTAGACGAGGCAAATTTGGATCGTCCATTGTAAGAGACGCGTCACGTGGTGGGTACCGGACTGTGGGGCATTATACTCGGACACAACAGCTATGCAATTCTCGCCTCTTGTGTGCACAGCTCGCATACCATCGAAATTAACTCGGGCTCGCGTCCGTATTAGCCAATCTAATTGTCCCATACTGCGCGGGGCTTCGCCGAGTACCTTCGAGCTGGCTCGTCCCTGTACCTTGAGCTCGCGGCGGTATGCGATCATGGAACAACTTAGGCCCCGACTACCGAGCTAATTTCACAGACAAACACGTTTCTCCCCTATCCTCGATCCTTGCGAGCCCGCTTTACCATGTTTGCCAATTTTCCGGGCTCCGTCACGATCCAACCTCGAATCACGATTTTCGACGAACCGAGAAACCTTTGCGCGTTCCAAGTTCAAGATATCCAATGAAACACGGACTTCCGGTCCGATTTCTTTTTTTTCTGACAACGACGATAAAAGAAATTAAATTTTAGAACGACTCTAAACACATTTTAGTGACTTTAGAACGTTTTAGTGACTTTGGACAAGTTTTAGTGACTTTGGACAAGTTTTAGTGACTTTGGACAAGTTTTAGTGACTTTGGACAAGTTTTAGTGACTTTGGACATTGGACAAGTTTTAGTGACTTTGGACAAGTTTTAGTGACTTTGGACAAGTTTTAGTGACTTTGGACAAGTTTTAGTGACTCTGGACAAGTTTCAGTGACTTTGGACAAGTTTTAGTGACTTTGGACTAATTTTAGAGTGATTTTAGACTAATTTCAGAGTGACTTTAGACTAATTTTAGTGAGCTGAGAACGTTTAAGTCACTTTAGACAAATTTTATTGACCTTAGAACGATTTAGTGACTCAGTCAAATTTTAGAGCGACTCTGAACAAATTTTAGTGACTTTAGGACGTTTTAGTGCCCTTGGACAAGTTTCAGTGACTTTAGAACGTTTTAGTGACTAGACTCATTTTAGAGTGACTTTAGACTAATTTTAGAGTGACTTTAGACTAATTTTAGAGTGACTTGAGAACGATTAAGTCAATTTAGACAAATTTTAGTGACTAGAACGTTTTAGTGCCTTTGGACAAGTTTCAGTGACTTTAGACTAATTTTAGAGTGACTTTAAACTACTTTTAGTGACTTGAGAACGTTTAAGTCACTTTAGACAAATTTTAGTGACTTTAGAACGTTTTAGTGACTTCAAACCATTTTTTGTGTGTGTTTTTTGACAAATTTTAAAACAAATTGATCTATAAACCCAAAACAAAATTTAGAGACAAACCCAAACAAATTTTAGAGTGACTTTGAAATTCGACGATAAACTTTTGTTGTTTCGGAGTTTGTTTGGGTTAGGATCGTGTCACAAGCCCAAATCCGTCGTTTCTCTTTTGTACGATTTTACGAAACCTCCTCCACGCTCCCCCCCACGAACACCAGTCTTTGAACGACACACGTGGATACAAAAGGATATCGGAGCCCTTTTGTACTCCTTCGAGCGTGTGACCGCGAGCTTTTTTGCGTCTCGGAGCCTCGAAATTCCTAAACTCACCCTCGACTTGTCCCCTTCAATATTTTTCCATCGCTCGAGTTCCATGAACGATCCCTTTGAAAAAATTCCAGCCCTTCTCTGACTCGAGAGCCCTTTATCTCCAGTCAGCGAAGTTTTATTATTAAAAAAAAATAAAAATAAATAACGACTCGTTATATTTACAAAGAAACATTTTTCATTAAATATCTTTTTATAAAAAAAAACATCGAAGATTTTTTTTTCAGAACAATTAATAATAAGATTAATAATAAATTATTAAATTTTTAGTAATTTTTCGTAATTAAAAATAAAAAGAAAATCAGAAAATAAATAGAATATTTAACATTTTTTTTTTAATATTAAATTCTATTTAAAAGGATTTTATTTCCCAATCGAATTTTCCAAAAAATCAATTTTTCTCAAAAATCTGATATGGAAATAAAATCGTCGATTTTGTTTTATGGTTCGTCACGAACGAACGTATTTCCAATTGAAGTTGCACCAGTTAACCGGATTGTTGTAAAAATGGTCCCACATCGCGAAATTTTATCGAGGATCGTGAGAGTGGATAAAAAAAAAAAAAGAAAAAATTCGGATCTCGATCCGAAATGGAAAAATAAATGTACGAGGCGGAAATAGGATCGGGGCTCTGAGAACCGCGTGGAAATTTGAGTCGTCGTGAATTTTACGAGGATATAAAATAACTCGATTTCATGGGGAGTTCCATGAGAGGGATAGGATATTGAAAAATTAGATTTCCCACGTCTATAATCTGGGGGAGTGTATTTCATTTTGAAATCCTGTTTTTACGGCGAGAGCCACTTTCGACCGATTCGCGAGAGTAGACCCGCAAGAAAAGAGTCCCGATATTATTGGCCCTCGAATTCTCCGACCAAGTGGACACTTGTGGAGCACATAGTTTACAACTACGACCCGTGCTGCCATCCCCAACCTCCACTGGCTCGAAAAAAGTATTTCAATTTATAATTTATGTTTGCCAAACTTTTTCTTCCCCGAGCTACGAAAATTTATTAACTTTTTTTTAAAAAGTGCATTCCAGGGTTTGCACTTTAGTCCGAAGTCTCCGACAATTTCTGGAACGATCGACAGCAGGGTCGAGCCGAGGATTTTTTCTCACTTTTTTCAATCTGCTTTTGAAGGTTATATTCGTTAGACAAGATGGCCAGACGAAATGATGTGGAATTTACACCCGGATGACTTTTACGCTCCGTCGGTAACGTACCGACGGTGCGAGTTACCGACGGAGCCGAAAAGTTGACGCTTCGGATCTATCGTTCCAGAAATAATTCGGAAGAGTCGGCAGTTTTTTCAAGTTTTCTCACTGGTTTTTTGACGCAACGTGATTATCGAGGTGGCAAAATGAGCGTCTTTTAAATAGCTAGGGGTTAGTACTCTTCGATTTTCGATTGCATGAGAAACACTATTTTTTAACCCCCTTTGAATGCGTTTCGCGATCGGATTTTTTTACTCGATTCGTTTCGTTTAATTCTTTTGACTCTATTCACTTGTAGTATGGAAACATCTTTGTTCAACGATCGGAAATATTTCGAAATGAATCGAGGATTTTTCGCTAGTATTTTTTTGACCGGAAGTCCAAAAGAAAATTTGAAAAAAGACGAAAAACGAGGTTGGAATTTATTTTCACTTCGGGGAGGGAGAAAAAAAATTAATTTCGCGTAAATAAACGCGAAAGGAGATTTCTTTTTCAACCTGCTCTCATTCAGCTCTCGTCAACCTCGCGGTTTTCCATCAGCGTGACGATGAATGAACCGAGGGTATTCGACGTTTCCGCACGATCGGGAAATTGCCAAGCCTGCGATTATTTTCCAAACAAGTCCTAACGAACATCGAACACCGGGAGTGACGCTGCTGCGTTAATTAAGACGCGAACGGGGCTCCAATCATCGTCGGTATTGCAGAACATAGCTGCAGTTTCCCGCGTAACTCTGAAACGGCACTTCGGAATTTCACGAAATTTTGCAAGACGACGTTAAATCGATAAACGAACGTTTGTGCATTGTCAAATTTTTTGATTTCGAAAAAAGCAAAAGTTGACGCGTTTTTTCGAAAAAATTGGTTATTTTTCTTATTTTTTTTATATTCTGTTTGCTTCTTTTCTATTTTCCAAAAAAAGAAAGTTCACGGATGGCCTCCACGCGTTTCGTACTTTGTTCATAAAATACTCGCGATGCATCTCCCCCTTAACGAAGATTCTTTTCTTCTTCGGAAACAGGATGGCGTTTGGCTCGGTGATTTATGTAAACGGTCCGGTAGGTGGATGAGTACTGGTGCAACAACCACAAACAAGTGGCCCTCCACCCATACTACGTACACGTACGATATTCCTACTACAATTTTCCCGAACTTCCTCCCTCTCTCTCTCTCTCTCTCGGGCTCGCACAAATTTTATCCACATTCATCTCAAACTCCATCGCGACGATTAATCACGAAGCTGACGTGCCTCGCGCGGACCATCCGCCGTTGATAAATTATATTTCCTTGCACGTTCGGTGCGCGAAGGCAAAAAAATTTATAAAAAATAAACAAGTGAACAAATTTTGAAAAATTAAATAATTATTTTCTATTAGCCGTTTATTCGATATATTTGTTGTCTTTTGTAAATAAAAATAAATAGATATCTAATTAAAATTTATTTCGTTTTGCAAAAATAGATGAATAAAATAAATAATAAATAAATAATAAATAATAAATAAATAAATAAATAAATAATAAATAAATAAATAAATATAAATAAATTTTAAAAAAAACTTCAAAACAGGAAACGATTTCCTTCGTTAGGAAATCGTGACCTGCCATTGAAGTACCGCGTGAAGCTATTGGAGCCCGATCCAAAAACCCTGTAGACGTACATATAAACATAAACACACATAACCTCCAGCTTTTCTGAAAGCCGTTTAAAAGTGGAAAGGAGCCTTCCGAGGGTGTACCGGAAGCTGACTTGCTCAACCGATTCACGATCAACGAACTTTATAGTCGGCGACGGAAAGGCGGCAGAGGAGGGTGGGGGGAGGTTGAAAACCCATGGAAAATTTGCGGATAGATAATATTGACAGTAAATGCGGCTCGGTACCCCAGATGAATACTGATGTATGGAAATAGTTGCGACCTGGTTATGAAAATTTGCACATTCGTATTATACACCGGGTAGAAGCGGTTGGGTACCTATTTATTCACACGTATACACACCGATACGCAATTCGCCTCGTTATTATTGTTATTATTATAATTAAACGCACGTAGCTCGTACGTGACGAACGAGGAAAATTTCTCCGATTATTCGACCGCGCCGATCGTTAATTCTGCAGATACGAACCCACCGAAAACTCCCTATACCCCCGAAACGTGTCGCCCACTGAATTTTCACTCGAAGAATATATTTCGATCTTTTCTTCTCACAGTTATTCCGCTCGAAATATAATAAACATTTTATGTAAATTGTTTGGGTTTGTTTGGGTTGTATATTGTAAATAGTAAATTGTTTATAATATTTACGTAAATTGCATAATATATTTTTATACCTTTTTTCATAAATGTTTTATTACGTTAAATTATTATTATTGTTATTTATAATTATGATAATTATGTATCGTTGTAAAAAAGATAAAAAGTGAAAAAACAATGCCGATTACAAAAAAGTATATATTTCATTCGTCGCGAACATTTTTCGCGACGCATTTTTACCACTGACCGGAAGTACCCTTCCGGTAAGATTGCCGAACCTTATCGAAACTCCGGAGTTACCAGACTCGTATTATTTCAGGTCCAACGAAAAGATAATAATTTCCGGTGATAAAGGATCACCGTTTATTTCTGGAAATTTACATTTGACGATTAGCAACCTCTGGAGGTTGAGAAAGAATCTTGACTCGTTCAGAGATCATTAAGATCTTGCTAGAGGGAAAGAAATCGACCGGTCGGTAATCCATTACCGACCGTCGATAAGTACTTATCGACGGTCGATTACTACTTATCGACTGTCGATAAAAAACTTTTTTTTCTTTCAAAAAATCGCGAAAAAATCGAATTTTAATAGGCAACTCTGACGGATGCGATTTCGCAGAAAAATGCGTAACGAACGTTGCAATTGACATCGTCCATGCCGCCGTTTTTCATGAGTGCTCCGCAATGCTGAACTCCGCTACCGTTGTCCGGTTGTCCACCCCATTCCTCGCTCCATTTCGTGTAACCGTTTTTATGAAGGGAATCACCGAGAATGGTAACCCAATCACCCTCGTTGAAAAGATCATGGATTCCGATGAAGGCCTCCACGGTGTTCACGGCGCCCTTTATCGTTCCAGCTGATTTGAACAGGTCCAGCAATATCTGGTGGACAAAATGATGGACTCGAATCGAGAACTTGAATGTGGGCTGAACCCAAACAAACCCAAACAAACCCAAACAAACCCAAACGATTTCTTACTTGTTCCTCAATCAAAGAATCCACAACCGCCAAATGTCCACCCTCCTCGTTGCAGACCTTCCGAGCCTCGTTGAAAGTCCCCGCTCTCGTGTGAAACTTGTGAGCACCCACGCCAGGAGTATAAACGTAATCGTCCCTCTTGGGCACCCCGAGGGTACTCAAATCACACGCGCACGCCATTCCATGAATCACCATGTTTCGCAAACTCTCTGGACTCAGACTCGCCTCGCATTTCGGAAATATTACTTTTGGCAAAATTCCACCTTCGTTTCGCGAACAAGGAAAAGTCGAATTTCCAATCGAGTTTGGTTCTGGGGTCACCGGGATCGAGTTAGAATCAACGGTGATCGTTAGACTGGCCAAAATCCAAAAAATCATCGTCCTCCTCAAAAACCAACAAACTTCCATTTTTTTCAATGAAAAAAAAAAATGAATTTTATTTCAAATTATTCGTACGAAATTTTTTTTATTTTTTTCTTTTTTATTTTGAAACACGACAATTTTTATTTATTTTTTTATTTTTTATTTTAAACACGACAATTTTGTATTAATTTTTTTATTTAAAAAAAAGACTATTTTAAACCCAGATTTATTTTTGGAATTTTTTAAATTTTGTTTTTTGTATTTTTGGCGCACGAAAAAGCAACTTTATTACAAATTGTTTTTTTTTTTCTGAGATTTTTTTTGTTTTTTTTTTTTCGACGACGCGAAAACCAAGAGAAGAGGACTCTTTTCTTGCGGTGATTTTTGTACAATGTTAGGCGAGACGAGAAACGTCCGCTCGGGCCAAAAGCATCTCGAGGACTAGCGAGTGCAAAGAGGACCGTCCGGGGAGATCTCCTTTGTGAAAGATGATCTCTCGCTCGACATCGGACCGTTCTCGTCCCTTGTGCCGCGTCTCCGTTCTTTTTCTTTTTTTCTCCTTTTTTTTCCTTTTTTTTTCCAGCGTCAGCCAAGTCACGAGAGATTAGGGAGAAACCGGCGCGTCCGATCCGAGTTCTTCTCGGTCTCGGTCCCTAAGGACGAGGCCCTTTTTTTTCTCTCGAATGGACCGTAAAACCCTCGGCACTTTTTTTGTCCCCACGAGCTGGCAAAACCATCTCCAAAACACTCCGGTTTTTTTTTTTTTCAAGGCCGCTCGAAAAGAACGCTTTTTTCAAAACGTACGTTTTTTTACAAAGATTTTATTTAATTTTGGTTTTTTTTTTTCAAGATAATTTTTGTTTTTTTTTTTTTAATTAAAGCAAACCCAAACAAAACCAAACGCGACAATTATTACTCGTGAATAATAATTGACCGAAAAAAAATAGATAAATAAATGAATAAATAAAGAATAATAATTATTATTTATTTTATATAATAATAAAATTATAGTATCATTTATATTATATATTTTATTATTATTATTATATATTTCATATAATAATAATAATAATTATTATTATTATTATTTATATAATGAATAAATAAATAATAATAATTGAATTAACAAATATCTATTATTGATATTATTATTATTATTATTATTATTATTATAAAATAAATAATAGTAATAATAAATAAACGTGTTTGAAAATATAGAGGAAAACGAGTATTTTGGTTTTTGTTTTTTTTTTAACTATTTTTTTATCTGTAGAAACGATGTCATTGGGTATCAAGAAGATTGGATGAAAAGCTTGACGATGAATGACCTTGGGAACCGAATATTTTTGCATTTTTTCGGTTTCGCTGAAAAAAAAAAAAAAAAAACTAGAAAAAGTGAAATTCACGTTTGGGGTCTTTGATGTTTTCGTTAACAAAAAAGGAAAGAAAGAACGTTATGAAAGTGAGTCGTGGACATCGCTCATTCCGGGAGGAATACTTCGTCAAAGCGAAATGGAGAAAAATGGCTGCCAACTCTTTTTTTTTTTTTTTTTTTTTTTTTTTTTTTTTTTTTTTTTTTTTTTTTTTTTTTTTTTTTTTTTTTTTTTTTTTTTTTTTTTTTTTTTTTTTTAGGTCGGATACAACGGAAAATCTCCGAGAGAAACTCGCTTCTTATGAACGCCAAAGATGAATGCCAAAGAGCCATGAATGTTTGACCCCGTTTTAGTTAATGCACGAACGCACCCTCTGTGTTCGAGGGGTTGTTTTGGCGCTTTCGAAAATAGACCTCCGGATCTTCGGACTGAAATCCGTCCTTTGCCACGAAATCGGTTTGTGGCCTAAATCTCAATAATCAGACGATAACTTTGTACGCTTTAGAATTTTTGTAGATAAAACCAAAAAAAAAAAAAAATCCGGAATCAAAAAATCGAAAAGGAAGGAAATAAATTTTTTTTAATTTTTTTTCTACTGGTTTTGAATCGAAAGTTAGGCCATTGTGCAAATATAAACAAATTAGGGTAGGTATACATTTATATAAAAATTTTTTATTATTTAATTACGATTTGAAAAATTCATTTGGAAGATTAGAGAATTTCAATTTATATTGGATTATTTTTATTTTTAATTCAAAATGTTAAATTTGAATTGACAAAGTTCGATTTTTATTTAGCTTCGGACGATTCCAATTTACATTTGAAATTTTCAATTCAGATTCAAACACTGCAATTTCAATTTCACAATTTCAATTTCGATTCAAAAATTTCAATTTAAACGTAACGATTTTATATAGAATGCAAAATGTTTTTATTTCAATTGAAAAAGTGATTGATAATAATGAAATATATAATAATAAATAATGATAATAATGAAAAAACAATTGATAATTAATATTGACTCAAATATTTCAGATTTTATTCAAAAACTTCAATTCAAATGGAAAAAATGCAATATTGATGTCCGAATTTCGAAATTGAAATCTGTCAATTATTTAGTTAATATAGTATATAATTTTGACATACATCGTAATTTAAAAAAAAAAATTTACAAATGAAGAAATTTCAACGTAAATTGAAAAATTGAATTGAAATTGAACAAATTTATTACAATAATTGAAAAACAATTTCGACATATTTTTGTTGTTGGTATTTACATTAATAAAGTCGCGTACGAAAAAACGCGAAAAGTATTAATGGAGTCAGCCTGGCCAATAGTATCCGATTCTTAACACGTGCAACACGAGGCAATCATGAGGAGCATTCCAAAAGTACATCTCGTTGGCGCAGTGTTAACTCCGGCTCAGCTGCAAGCAGCATCGAGTTGGCTGCTACTTTTCCACCTGCCCGTGTCTTTCCACCCTTCCCCATTGGCCAGAGTGTTACCAACCGCACGTGCCCAAAAATTTGACCTCGGACTTTCCAGCTAGCGATTCATCTTTGCCTGACAATTTTTTCCACGCGCCCACTTTTTTCTTTTTTTTTTTTTTTAAAGTTTTTAATAATTTATTGCGATATTGTGGTGTTTCGATTTTTCAATTCGTAACTTTGTGAAGTTTCGTAATATTTTTTTGCTCAGGATGGACACTGGCCAATTTTTACCATTTTTTAATTTGGACGGAAGTTTTTTTATTTTTTAATTAGGACTGATTCGTTTTTTTTATTTTTTAATTCAGATCGGAGCATTTTTCAATTTTTCAATTGAGGTTGAAGATTCTTTTTATTTTTCAATTCAGGTCGAAGGTTTTTTTTATTTTTCAATTCGGGTCGAAGGTTTTTTTCATTTTTCAATTCAGATCGAAGTTTTTTTTTCATTTTTCAATTCGGACCGAAGATTCTATCAATTTTTCAATTTAGATCGAATCTTTTTTTTAATTTTTCAATTCAGGTCGAAGGTTTTTTTTATTTTTCAATTCAGATCGAAGGTTTTTTTCATTTTTCAATTCAGACCGAAGCTTCTATCTACTTTTCAATTCATATCGAATCTTTTTTTTCATTTTTCAATTCAGACCGAAGCTTTTTTCAATTTTTCAGTTTAGATCGAATCCTTTTTTTTTCATTTTTCAATTCAGACCGAAGCTTTATTCAATTATTCAATTCAGACCGAAGTTTTTATTCATTTTTCAATTTCGATCGAATCTTTTTTTCATTTTTCAATTCAGACCGAAGCTTTTTTCAATTTTTCAATTTAGATCGAATCTTTTTTTCAGTTTTCAATTCAGACCGAAGCTTTTTTCAATTTTTCAATTCAGACCGAAACTTTTTTCAATTTTTCAATTCAGACCGACACTTTTTTCAATTTTTCAATTCAGACCGAAGCTTTTTTCAATTTTTCAATTTAGATCGAATATTTTTTTCAATTTTTCAATTCAGACCGAAGCTTTTTTCAATTTTTCAATTTCGATCAAATCTTTTTCAATTTTTCAATTCAGATCGAAGTATTTTTCAATTTTTCACTTCGAACTTTATCAAGACCAGCAATTCTTCAATTTTTTTTGTCTTTTTTTTAAAAAAATCTCCCGGGCAATTCGGTTGAAGTTTTTATTCGAAAATATCGAAAAAGCTCGAGAGGAGCTTGGGGAAAAGACAGCACGAGTAAAAACCCAATGCGAGTGGAAGGTTGAGGATTGGTGGGGAATCGATCGTTCGCCATTGTACAGAGAGGATGGAGATTGTATTGATTCCACTGGTCCCTCTGGGAGAAAACACCTGCGGAACCCAACATGTTCTATTCTCGGTTAGACAATAGTTACATCAAGAGGATAATCCCCCGAGGATTCCCACGATCGTGGACCATCTTCCTGCCGTTGACGTATTCATCCTCGACAGACGAATGATGTTTGCCACCACTCCTCCCACGCAACCGCGAAGATACCCCCTTAATTATTAATACCAGTCCAATGCTAATCCCAACCTCTCGTTATTGCTGAGCTTACCATCCAAATTTTAATGATAAAGCATCAACTCTCACGATTCCTACTTTCAACGTCAACCATTTTCGCAAAAAACGAAGATATTTCCAAAATTAAGATTTTTTTGAAGTGTAGATTTTTGAAATATGTAAGTTTTCGAAAGTGTAGATTTTTTGAGGACATCGGTTTTTTTTCAAACTTCGATTTATGAAAAAAGTAGATTTATAAAAATTGTGGATTTATCAAAATTGTGGATTTATTAAAATTGTGGATTTATCAAAATTGTGGATTTATCAAAATTGTAGATTTATCACAATTGTAGATTTATCAAAATTGTAGATTTATCAAAATTGTAGATTTATCAAAATTCTACATTTATCAAAATTCTAGATTTATTATAATTCGAGATATATAAAAATTCGAGATATATAAAAATCCTATATTTATAAAAATCCTAGATTTATCAAAATTCTAGATTTATAAAAATTCTAGATTTATCAAAATGCGAGATTTATAAAAATTCTAGATTTTCTAAAATTCGAAATATATAAAAATCCTAGATTTACAAAAATTCTAGATTTATCAAAATCCTATATTTATCAAAATCCTAGATTTATAAAAATTCTAGATTTATAAAAATTCTAGATTTATCAAAATGCTAGATTTATCAAAATTCTAGATTTATCAAAATTCTAGATTTATCAAAATTCTAGATTTATCATAATTCTAGATTTATCAAAATGCGAGATTTATAAAAATTCTAGATTTATAAAAATTTTAGATTTATTAAAATTCGAGATATATCAAAATTCTAGATTTATCAAAATCCTAAATTTATCAAAATCCTAAATTTATCAAAATCCTAAATTTATCAAAATCCTAAATTTATCAAAATCCTAAATTTATCAAAATTCTACATTTATCAAAATCATAGATTCTTAAAAAATGTAAGTTTTAAAAAAATGGTACATTTTCAACAACATCGATATTCCAAACATGAAGGATACCCAAAAACGTCGATTTTCCAAAAACGTAAATTTTCGGAAAACTTAAAACTTTCAAAAACATGAATCCTTCAAAAACCTAAATTTTCCGAAACCATAGACTTTTCCAAAAAAAACGCTTTCAAAACGTCGATTTTCCCAAACAAACCCAAACAAACCCAAACAAATTGATATTTTTATCAACGACTTTGAAATTTCGAGAATGACATAATATTGTAGAAAGTTGAATAGCGCCCTTTGGCTATGAGAGGGACGCCCATCCGTCCAGTGAATTCCCGTTGACGCCAGCAGTGTGGTCTATCAGCGTCAACTTCCGGTTCGTCACCGAACAATAACAGTTATCACCGCGAAACCGCAATGGCCAGTGGCGATTTCACCAGAGTTCATCGAAGCTCGATGATCCCCTTGGCAAGGAAAAGCCCAACAGAGGTTGGGACGTACGAAAATTAATCGTCGATTCGAGCGTCCCGTCAAAATCAATGGGGTACGCGGAGTTGCCAAGATCGACGTAGCGCGATGAATCCCTACGACGTATTGTGCTCCGGCCAATAATTTAAACGTGGCACGAATATTACGAGCTGGAAACCCTTCCTTGACTCCAACCGTATTTCTTGTCGATCCCAATACGAACGATCTTCAAATCGAAATTTACAACTTCCGTTTGTGTTATTCATTCACGAATTGCATTCATTGTTGTTTATCATTTTTCCATTTTTTTTTTAACGCATTTTTACGTCCTATTTTATTTTTATTTTTTTAGTTTCGTTTTTATTTATTAAAAGTGTAATTTTGATTTATAAAAATTTTCGTTTCGTATCTTACCAAAATAATTTGAAAAAAAACGAATATTTTTTTAAATAGTCTATTTTGATGTAATTTGATCCCCTGAGCACGAATCTATCTTTAATTTAACCCAAAATCCAATATTGTCATGAAAAAATCGTGAAAAATACTGTTTTTCGAAGTTTTTTACGATTTTTTCACGAAAATTTTGGGTTTCGGCGGAAATTAATAGCAGATTCGTGCTCGGGGGATCAAATTTCATCAAAATAGATTTTTTTAAAATATTTTTTTAGCTTCGTTTCTATTTATTAAAAGTGTAATTTTGATTTATAAAAATTTTCGTTTCATGTCTTACCAAAATAATTAAAAAAAACGAATAATTTTCAAAAATTCTAAATCTAAATATAAAATAAAAATACAATGAAAAAAACAATTTTAAAATAACAATACTAAATCATTCTAAACAAACCCAAACAAAAATAAAGAAACGAAAATAATGATCAAATCATTAAAAAAAATTATACAAAAATAATTTTGGGAAATAAAAATAAATCATTTAATAAAAAAAGAAATGATTGCTCGATCCGGTAAAATGAGAAAATCGGTGGTAGTCTCGTACCGGAATATCTTGTTATCGCCTGTAGTAACCATAACCCCTAGTGAATAAAAGCCACCCTTTTCCCTCGGGAGACTCGAGGGTGCTTTTATTTTCGCTTTTAATCCGGGATTTTCGTCCGAAATTACATCTTGGGTGCGATTACGATGAAATTCGTGAGAATCCCATTGGATCGACGAGAAATTCATCAAAGCTCCTTTTCCAGATGGATAAAATATCAGCTAATTAAGCAACGAGGAATCCGACGATAACGAAATCTCCTGAGCGATAGAAACACGAAGCAGAACTGTCCAATATTCATGGTCCCTTTATGCCTTAGGTGTCGCCCCCCCCCTTCCCTTTTATTTTCTTGTCTTCAGCCCTTCAATCCCTTCAATCCCTTCGAGGTTATTCAGCCGTGCAATCAACTTCTAGGCGGCTTAAATCCTTCATCGACTTGCCCATTCCGCTCATTAGCTCTACGAGCCTTCACCGTTAAGGCGCTGTCAGAATACCTTTATGAATATAAAAAAAAGTACTTTGTACGAAAAGCCCTAAAATGGGTTTCAAAAGTAGAACAGGCCTAGAATGAAACCCGCGATTCGGATGAGCTTTTCTTTTCGTCCTCGAGGGCCTAGCGGTCATCGAATTCGCAAAACTGTCGTACCACGGTCGGTAATACAGTTTTTTTATGACAACTAAAAATGTTAAGTTTTTTTTTTCAAATTTGAAAAAAAACTGTGAGTATAAGGTATTTGGTTCAATCGTCCTGAAGAAGCCTGAAAAGTTTCGTCCGGATCGGTCCAGCCGTTTTCGAGAAAAGTGCTTTCAAACTTTCGAAGTGGGCGAAAATGCGATTTTCTTCGCCTGGAAGAATTCGGGAGAATCGAACTGGTTTCGAAAACCGAAAAATGAAATTAAATGAAACATTTCCTAAAAAAATGAACTTTTTCAGAGAAATAGGGCGTAATTTCTTAATACGAGCTTGCAAGCTTTTTTTTGCTTTAGAGCTCGACATCGTTGAAGCCGTTGAAAGAAAAAGCTATCAATCACCAAGGATACTAGAACGAATAATCTACTCGTACCGTGCTTTTTTAAAATTTTTTTTTAACGTTTGTGCGCAAGCGCGAATAAAGCTTCTTCGAAATTACAAGTGGCGCTTGAAAGCTCCTCGCAGCAGGTGCGCGCGACCATCCAATCGAGAGAAAATTAAACTCGAGTAATAGGAAAAAGCTCTTTAGCTATGCGTCCTTAAGATTCTTTGCCGCTGGTGGATGCCGTTGTCTTCACTGCGACAGCAAGATTTATATCGCCGCTTTTCCATCCTCCCGGAAGACGTCCGAGCTCTGACGTTTTTCCCCAAGATGAATGTAGTGTGGAATTTTCACCTAGATACTGTGAAGATTAAAAAAAAAAAAAGAAAAAATTTCTTAACCATTGTTATTTCGACGTTGGTCATCGGAGATTTTTGGCAAATTTTTTGAGAACTTATTTGAGGCCCAAAAGCCCTTATTGTGAAAATCCCTGTAAGTTTTTTCAAAATGATTTTTTAAAGTTTTTATTTCTATTTAAATTATTTTTTTTATTTTTTTTATTTCTATTTAAATTAATTTTTATTATTATTTTTATTTCTATTTTTTTACTTATCTTATTTATTTCCAACTTAATTATTATTCATTTTTTTTTGTTTGGGTTTGTTATTTTATTTTTATTCGTATTATTATTTTTATTTTTATTTTTATTTTTATTTTTATTATTTTTATTATTGAATTTAAAAACATGCTGAAAAATAATCGATCTTTCCAACAACGTAGTTGGATCGACAATTGTTTAAACATTATTGTTTATTTTATCGTACTCGGTTGCAGCATACCCGACGACATCGCGATTTCGCAACGTCACCGTCCAGCGCGATCGCGGGGGCGTCGACGACGACGGCAACGAGCACGAGCCTCCTGGTTGATTCCGTCGATCCGACTACTCTCCGTAACGAAGAAAAACACTTCGATCAAAGTAAGCAACATTTTGTCGAATTTGGGAAATTTATTGTTTAGGTTTGTTTATATAATTAAAAATTTTTTTATTATTATCCCACGTAAGAGTGTCATCCTTGGAATGGGGAGTTGGGCGTGAAATTTTTAGTCAATTGACGTAATTGATTGAAGACAAATTCACCATTTAATGCACGCTCAATTTCTAGGGAAAAATTTCGAAAAAATAGTCTAGAAAGGTTTTTTGCATTTTCCCAGTCTAATTTTGCACTTTCGGGAAAAACTAAGGCATTTTCGTAATCAGCAGACAATTTCCGATTAAATAGACCCTTTCAAGAGTTAAAAAACGGAAAAAAAATTTTTTCGTCTTTCCTGGCCACTTTTCCAGAATCTCAGAAATCACGATATTTCAAAAGGTCGTAGAGTAGGCTTCTTCTATGC
>JAPYZJ010008252.1:0-11377 GCA_030522765.1 Ophioninae sp. B BG-2022a
GGATGACTCGACACGCGGCCGATCGCGGCGGAGCCGTCAATTCGCCAACACCTTGCAGGGGACGCGGGAACTCGTCACGGCACTGGACGGCTCTAGCTGAATTATCGCGCGCTTTTTCCTTTTCCGATTTTTCTATAGCGAAGGCACGCGGGCCTCTCCATGCGGGATAAGCGGCGACGAAGACGCGCGGTTCAGGGGGAGGGGATACACATGCGGCTGCACTTCGCGGAGGAAGAAACGAGCGTACTCACTCGCTGACAATTTTTTTGTAGGTCGAATAGCTGGGTAACCGACTCGCCCTCATCTACCAACGATTTCATCTCTTCCGAAATGTATTCCAAATTTCTGTTACCGAGAATACGGAGGGTGCGATGCGACCGGACTCCCGATGCTCAATGGCGCCTCGTGCCGACCGGGTTCTCGTGCTCGTTCCGAAATTTTCCCAAGAGCGGCATCCTTCCCGTGACTTTTGGGGATTAGGACGCGGCCACGTGGACTCCCCGGCGATCGCCTGTCATTAATCGATGGATAAGTTTTCCATCGATGACGGCGATCCGTCGTTATCACTGGGGTACGAGGGTACTGTCCGGGGGTACCGCTGGACTTGCCGCGGCCGACCCGTCGCCTTCCGGCCGAGGTCCGAGGGATGGCGCCACGCGTTCTTCGGTTGACTGATGAGGACCGATGGCGAGCGGCTCGCGCGTGCTGTGTGGGGGAAGGGGACGGGGGATGACAGGGTTTCGTCGCCGGACGCGTTTTAAATTACCGACTTACACCTTACCTATTATTCCTACGTACGCCGAGTACCGCGACGAGGATTGAGACGGGACTCCTTCCGTCGCACCCTCGGCGTACCTTGTGACACCACGTCACAGTGTGTATGTGTGTATGTATGTGTGCGTGTGTGCGTGTGTGTATGCTTGTGTGTATGCATGTATGTATTGTGACCGCAATTTCCACCAAACCGGGTGCCCTAATCGCGATGGCTACAAAACTCTCTCTCGTCCTTCCCGATGATTTATTTAGGGCGCCAGCCGGAAAAAAAAATCGGCTCACCGGGATGGACGGGCGTGAGAGCGACTGCCCGACATCGCCGTAGCCATGGGGGAATGGTAGCGTGGCGGGGGGGTTCCGGTTCCGCGTATCACGCGGAACCGGGAACTCTCGCGAGACGGTAAAACAAAAAGGGAAAACGAACGCGGTCTGCGTGTCTTTCGGCGTCCTTTAATACTGGTTCACAAAACTCGCGGAAAAATACAAAATCACGGGACAAAACATTCACAGCGAAGTTCCTCACAAGAATCGGGAAATTCTATTCTACTTCATACACACACGACCGGGACCTACCCACTCGATAGACTAACGCGAGCTTGTTGTCGGCGTCGGACGATGTTTCCTAACGGCCACGCGATACACCACGAAAATCGAGCCCATGCTATTCGGTTACCAGGCCGAGCTTTATTTCACGTACGCTGGTTAAACTTCCCGGTCGACACATTCACGCACTAAAATATCCTTGGCCGATGATCTCTCTGCTCGATGGCATCGGGAATTCTCCACAGCCGGGAAGACAGTTGCTCGAACGAAAACCGTTCGAGACAAGGTGTTCGGGAGCCGCGTGGGTTCGAGTCCGCGTCCCGCTGGAAGGCGGGAGGCGGAGTCTCCGCGAAGCCGTACCCCAGTCTCTTCGACACAATTAACAACTAACCCGTCTTTCCCGCACAAATGCCACGGCCTATTCGAGAGAGCTCCGACCGCCGGATGTTTTCACAGATTCGAATTATTACTATTTCATTAATCCCACAGGGTTTGTGTTTGTCTGTGTGTGTGTGTGTGTGTGTGTGTGTGTGTGCGTGTGCGTGCGTGCGTGCTTGCGATTATCTCGCGTTTGACTGAACCGATTTTGATACGGTTTTCAGAAAAGTGTTCGTTACATTCTGGAAAAGGTTTTAGTATATAACACTGACGGATATCCCGTGACGTTGCCGCATAGATGCCGTTTTGCTTTCTTGAATTGTACATTTTGTGAGACGATTGTATGTTTGTCCGCAATTCTCTCGCGTTTGGCTGAACCGATTTTGATGCGGTTTTCAGGAAAGTGTTCATTGAATTCTGGAGATGGTTTTAGGATATATGCATTTATATATTGTATAACTGTATATATGTGTTTATGTATGCATGCTTGCATGTATGTATGTATGCATGTGTGCATGCATATGCGAGTATGTATGTATAAATTGGTTTTCAGGAAAGTGTTGGTTACATTCTGGAGATGGTTTTAGTATATAATACTAATGGATATCCCGTGACGTTGCCCGCGTGCATCCGTTTTTGCTTACTTGGATTGTAGATTTTCAGTGAGGATTGCATGTTTTTCCGCGATTATCTCGGGTTTGCTGAATCGATTTTGATGCGGTTTTCAGAAAAGTATTCGGTACATTCTGGGGAAGGTTTTAGTATATAACAATAATGGATATCTCGTGAAGTTGCCCGCACAGATCCGTATTTATTGCTTACTAGGATTCTAGTTTTTCAAAAAGACACCATTATATGAAGATTTTTGTTGAATATCTAAACTAAAAAGGGGAAAAAGAAAAACTTTTTGAAAAAAAGGAACCGACTTCAAAACCAAACACAAAAAAGTGTAAAATAAATTTTCTTTCGGAAGTTGGTGGCCATAGTCAATGAAATATTAAAACAAAGCCACCGACTTCCGAAAGAAATGTTATTTTACACTTTTTTGTGTTTGGTTTTGAAGTCGGTTCCTTTTTTTTCAAAAAGTTTTTACAGGGTCATATTTCAGGATCTACTGAAACTATATGTATGAAAGGAGGATGCAAATCCTGGCCCCACCTTCCAATAGCTATGTGTGTTACATCGTTGGATAGGTATTTTTGAGCTGAATAAAAGTTACTATGGCGCGAAGTTCCAAATCTTAGTCCCTTCAGAGTTATGCTTTAATAAACATGGTAGATTTATCAATAGCAGTTTGGTGAACGTGAACGTAGAGTGAGGTTTTTTATATTCTCAAAAATAACAATAAAGAGATAAAAAAAAGAGGTTAACCAAAACGACAAATGTCCAAGAATATAAAATAAACTCTCGGGAGAAAACAGCGCGAGTTCGAGGAGACCAACGTTTTTTCGAAGTACCGGTAGTGTCGAACCTTCTGGAAACTCGGGCGCGACAGTCAAAACAAAATGGCGCGAATTCGAGGAGACCAAATTTTTACACAGTACCGGTGGTCTCGAACGCTCATAACATGAATCGGGCGCGAAAACTGACACCCACGAAACGCACGCGATACTTAATATTGAGGCAAACACAAGTAGAGTGCAAGCGAACGCATTGATATTCTAATCGCAAAATTATGTCCGACGCGAGAAGAATCTCGAACCCGGCTTTCACAGGACGCGATCGAGAAAGCTCGGTCAACGAAGGGCTCTCAAGCGCACGCGGCTTCACACACTAGCCACTCTCAAAATCAGCAAAATAAAACTTAAACATAGTAAAAATTACGTCGAGAAGGATCCTTAAAATTACGTCGAGAAATATCCTTAAAATTAAGTCGAGAAAAATCCTTAAAATTAGGTCGAGAAAAATCCTTAAAATTAAGTCGAGAAAATCGTTCAGAACGGAGCGTGAGCTCCAACGTACGCGAACCCACACATACACGAATATCACACGCACGTGAATCGAAGGTTCTCGAAGCACGGCGGGGACGCGACGCGAGCGAGAAAAGCCGAGAAAATTAAACTCTTCCGTCAGAGAGTCCGAAATCATACGCACGGAAAACGTAGTACGCTTGCACTTCGCCGCACTGCCCTATTTTTCGATGCGTGTTACTAATTGAGTCGCACAGATAGATGAGAGCGAGAGAGAAGGGAAGTACGATCAGGTGATCGATATCCCACCGAAATCCGAGCGCGAGCGAGACCGATCAACCACACACGCTAAACCGAACCGAGCCTCGCGAGTCATCCCAGCAACAGAAACCCCCACTTCCAAGAGTTCAACGCTCTAAGCGCCAAAATTCCGCGGGTCTGGAAAGAGTGCGCCACAAACGAAGGAGAGAGATAGAAGCGCGACACTCGAAATCGCGATTATTCCGCAACAAGTAGTAATACTCTTTTTACGTGATAATTGCATTTGTGCTTAACACACGTAGTGTAGACAGCAACGCAAACGTTTTTATCGGTCTGTCTCACTCGCACTCGTTAAGTATGCTTAGAACAATGAAACTGGTTAGCGACACGGATAGGCGGCGAGGATGCGCGCAAGCGCAGGTAGTCGATTGTTTGTAATACGTGTGATACTACGTCTTGTCTTTCCGTTGGTTTACAGTTTCTACTTGACCCCGGCTATCTCTTGGACTTTTTTGGTACCTGTTTATAATTGTCATTCGGCTTGTAATAAGGATTATTGAAGTGCTTTTCGATTAGACTGTTGTTTGTTACTATGGAAGTTTCGCGGAACTGTGTCATGTGTCGTGGAGAATTCTATCTTATTTTTAAATAACGTCATTGTGGACAACGATGAATAAATAAATGTATAGGTTTAAAATACGCTATCGTGTTTTATTTCTAAAAAAAAACATTTTGTCAATGTTGACATCTGTTCAACTTTTTGCCATAAGGTTTGGGACTAAGTGACGTAATTGATAACCGTAGGTTAGTATCTACACGACGTGTATAAAGCACAAATCCAATTATCACGTAAATATAACATTACTTGGCTACTGACAAAACTACCATGTTTAATAAAGAATAACTCTGAACGGACTACGATTTGGAACTTGGCGCCATAGTAACTTTTATTTAGCTCAAAATTACCTACCCAACGATGTAACACACATAGCTATTGGAAGGTGGGACCAGATTACATTGAAACTCTGGCATCCTCCTTTGGCATACTGCTTTAGTACTAGTATATGATTACGTAGGTACAATTTTATCTCTGTACTTACGATAGGCACTGAGCTACAGGGAGGTCAAAAGTGGGTCGAAACGGTTCGTGTAAATAGTGCACGGCATGCGCGCGGCCTGTTGCTGGAACTTGCCCTGCGCACAACTGTGCGCTTAGATAAAAACAAAAATTGGGAATCGACTCAATTAATATCACGTATAATCGAAAATAATATAGATCCTTTAGAAAAGCCCTTCCATGTGAAGGTAAAAGACACGGTAACCGAGGAATACCCCTCGTCCTTAAAAATCCGTGATATTACAGATGGCGCTATATAAAAAATCGCGATGCATCCGTTTGTAATCCAATCGCTAATCCCAGATGTCATTAAATTTCTCGTGATCGTCTTAATTCTATCGTAGACTGCAAGACAGCTACGCTATCCCAGAGCTCAAAGGTGGACAATGAAAAAGGTTTGACGAAAAGTAAAGCTGCATCCGATTGCATGACAACCGCTTACCCCAGCTACAAATTGCTTCCTCGTAATCTTTCTAACTCTTTCGTAGACTGCAAGACAGCTACGCTATCCCAGAGCCCGACAGTAGACAATAAGAGTATTTCGGCAAAAAATGTCGTATCACAATTTCACCGTTGTTCCAAAGAGAACAATGAGCAAACAAATCCGAAAATTTCAGTATCGAGGAAAAATCCAAAGAAAATAAAAAGTAAAAATCAAACGAAAATGGGGAAAACGCAAAAACAAATCTAAACGAAAAGAAAAAAATAAATAAAAATAAAAACCCGGAAAAACGTCAAAATGAAAGGAAATGCCGTAACTCGCTCTAAAACGAAAAACGATCTATCCCCAGATCCAGCAAAACCTGTGAAAGTGAAGAAAACACTTCACAACGATGCACCGGCAACAGCTGATGTATTTTCATTCCAAGTGACAGTGATACAATTCGAACAGCGGCACTCTGCGCGTCGAACTCGTCAAGCCATAAATTATGTAGAGAGTGTTGACGAACAAACCGAGGCTGATGTAATAAGTCCCGCGCGCGCCACTAACCCGAAAAGGCCTTCCATTTGAAGACATATGACGGCCCTAACCAGCGCAATGCTCATCCTATCTGTAACTCCAACCAGCTCACTGATCCTAACTCCAATGAGTCGACGGACTCAGGTTTCATTTCGCTTGACTCACAAGCTTCCGAAGATGAAGAATTTGTAAACGAAACGAAAACGAAAAGGCGTGAAAATACATTAAAACGTTATCAAAGTGCTAAAGTAAAATCGTTCAATTTTCATATCGAAAATCCGGTTTATTCCACCGACTCAATGGGGAAACCATGGGACTACACAAAAATAGTTGAAATAAAATTACTTACCCACTCATCATGGATGACCATGGGAATTAATAACGCAAGAGAAAAAAATAATCGAAAAATCTTCAAATAAAAAAAGGAAAAAAAAACATTTTCTCGTAGAAATATCTTTAAAAAAAATGCTGATTCAAAAGATTGCCGAGAAAACGTTGTTTTTCTTCTCGTTTATCTGCAAAAAGGGTGTCTGATCAGATAAACTTTCAAATAATTATTCTACACAGCATTAAGCCTTAGAAAAATAAAAAAAATGTAATCCAGTATAATTACGATCAGCATAATATGTAGGTAATATCTGTCAATGAAACAGATTGCGATATTCTTACATAAATTAGCCAAAATGAAATTCAAAAGGAAAAACCTAAGCCAACAAAATCGACGAATCCGAAAACAAGTCCGAACAAATTATTAATTATACAGATTAAATGATTTTTCCAGAAGGCCATTATCAATCCAACATGGATAATGTATCTAATCAAACTTTCATATTGCTAGTAATTCGACGAACATAGCATATTGTAAGAAAAAGAAATGTTAACAATTACGAAAATCAATTTACTCTACCGGTGTTATAAAAAAATCTACTTCATCGTGTCAAAATATAACACATTATTATACACGATCAAACAAACCGATGAAAAAGTATGGTTATATTAAAGGCAACGATTTACAAAGATAAAAAAAAATCTAGCAGTCTATCAAAATGGTTCCGCTTTCGTCAAATTTAATTTCAATTTACATACGTGCATCGAATATCCGTCAATAGAGGAAAACACTATATGATAGAAAATATTCTAAAACAATTTCTATGAAGCATTCCAAGCAATACACGAAAGTAGTATAGGGACGACTATGGTGCCCCCCACTCTTCGGCATGCGAGAGGTGGGAGGCTGCCCCCACTTCTGGGAGTGGTGGGGGGCGGCTGGAGTGTGGACGGAGCGCGAGACAGCCATAGTGGTCCTGTTTTAAATTTTTTAAATTCGCAAATTTTTTCACTTACCGTTTTCACCCACCACGCCATGCCAGGTAGCTGCTCTCCCCGCCACTCACCGCTGCGTCCCCCTTCTGGTAAAAGCACTGCTGTTTCCCATCACTCACTTCTGCTTTTTCCCCACCGCTTTTCGCCAAAAAGTCATACAAAAAGGAAAATGGTGAACACCAAGAGGAATCTTCTGCAAACTCCACCGCTGCTTTTCCCATCGCGCACTGTCGCTTTCCCGCAGCACTTTTTATCAAAGGTACCAAAAGAAAGAGCGTTACAAGAGCTCGTAACTCTCTGCGATCTCAAGAGAGACTAACGAGCCGAGAACAGTTGTCGAGGATCTTTTGTAGATTTCGACAGCTCAGCATGGTTCTCGTAAGTCGCGCGCGCGGTGGAAGGCGAGCTCGGCCAGCAGTGAGCTCATTTCTGGAGCTCCTGCTGACTGCGCGCGAATTTCCTGACCCTGAACTTAGTACATAAATGCCCGAATAGCTTCGAAATGAGAGAGAGAATTCCAAAATAAAAAAAGACGGAGGACATAATAAAAATCAAAATCGTATGATTTTTATTACAGCGAAGCCTTCATAAACGTCAGCTGATTAGAGCTTCTTTTGTACGTGTGTGTCTGTGTGTGCCTGTGTGCGTCTCTCTCTCTCTCTCTCTCTCTCTCTCTGTGTGTGTGTGTGTGTGCGTGCGTGTGCGTGTGCGTGTGCGTGCGTGCGTGCGTGCGTGCGTGCGTGCGTCCGCGCATTGCATCGCCAATCCTGCGTTTAGCCCCTAGGTCTGAACAGCCGCACCCCGGGGTCGTCGGGCCGACGTATCTCCATGCCGCGTGGGCCCCACAGCGAGATCTGAAGGGTGCACGGATCCACCCACTCCTCGAGATCATACTCTCCATACGCGGCGTATATTCCGCGGGGATCAAGCCTCGCGGGGTGGTCCTAATTCGTCTCGGGGTGGTCTGTGCCCCACTGGCCCTTCATCAGCCACCGTATTCCGAACGTATGAAAATCGGTAGCGCGTTCGACAGTGACCACGGCTATCCGGTTCGCCCGCCTCTTGTTCCGCACCGCCTGCGCGGCTTCAAAGAAGGAAGTCTGAAAATACAAGAAAGAATGATAATTACATAAAATATAAGAGTTTAATAATTAAGGAAAATACGCTTACCATATTACGCCTCTTCCGATGGCTATCCATTGTGACGAGCATGCCCGTCTTCGCGGCATGTGGCGTGCACCAAACAAACCCACACTTCCCGATCGTAACATGGCCACTCGCCTCAAAAGGCCTGCCCTGGGCGATAGCCCGGCAGGAGGAAACGTCTCGTCGTGCGGGGGGTGTTGGGCGCAAGGTACAAAGTACCACCAGTTCCGGACTGGCTTAAAATCCCCCCACGCTGCGAGGACGGACGCGAAAAACGGCGGGTGGACGGTGAGGGCCGAGGACGGGCCGGCTAACCCAGCTCGCCGACGGGAGGGAATATGGTAAAGGGACGCAGACGTTGGAGATAATGGAATCCGTGGTATTTACCAATTTATTTCCGCTTCGTCAAATACACGGAGACGGCTCCCACAAAATACAAGATTTCATACGCAAGAACAAACAGGGTTCATTTCTCCCCAGATAAAACGGGAACAATTAACGGAACTGGGCGCGCAGGAGGGTCTCGCTGTGGACGGGGACGGTTCCCCAAATAATTAAAGAAAATAATACAATAACGGATCGCATCGTCACCCTTCGCGGGCGCGCGGGAGGGGGGATCATCGTCGAGGTAAACGTAGGTTCCGTTCGCGTAACGCGCGCGACACGAGTCGGACATTCCTTGGCTTGGCAGGTTTGCGGAGAGAGACGACAGGTAGAAGCCTGGGTCGACACAGATCGGAACATAGCGGGGTCGATTCGCAAAAGCCTCAATGCACCTAAAATCTCGATTGAAACGCAAGATAACCGGCGGAATATTACGCGCGACAAACGGGGTCGAAAGGTAACCGCAAGACAATCGAAAAATCACCAAAATATACGCGTCAGATAAATGGAAGATAGTCGCCAGATAAGCGTACGGAACACGATTTGCGAGGGACGGACGCGCGTAGGTAATTGCCGAACGCGCGCATTAGGCGACGCTAACCGCGAGACACGTGTTCCGAACGCGGCCATAACCGACAGATAACCGAGAGGTAACGGGCCGCGGAACGAATACAATATCACCGAAATTCATTAAAGGAAACCGTAACGTATAACGCGCACTATTCCGAGAGAACGTCAAGGTAACCGGCCGCACGCGGACTCGAAGGCGAGAGAGAGAGAGAGAGAGAGAGAGAGATAGGGCACACGAGGTAAACACTCGCCCCCAGGTGCGTCGGCACGCGGCCTTGGCCGACCGCTAAACGGGAAAACACCAGCCGTTGTTCTGACCGCTCGAACCACTCGCGATCGCAACTATGGTAGGGAAGTCTCGCAATGATGTTACTGGACATGCGCAATCACTATATTTGTCCAGAGAGTAGAGTTGGATGGTGACCGCTCGCAAAGTTTCGTAAAACTCGCCGCTTGGCGAAATGATGCATCCGAGGTTTTCCTCGCAATCCAACCATCTCTTTGCTATGGCTCATCCAACCCTCACCCGGAGAAGAACGCGAGGATCGGGCTCACCGCTTCATTGTTCTTCGCCTCGCCAGGGTCAGCGATGGTCCTCGGCCGGGCACTCGTGACGATTTTCCTTACTAGACTTCTTTCGTGGGCACTCGACTTCCGACTGACGAAAATTCTTTCGTCTTCGAGATAGCTGACTGTCTACACTCTCCACCAGTTCTTACCGCCCCTACCAATGCGCTCGAGCGCCTATTATCTAGGAGCGTTATTGGGTGCCTCGCGGTACCCACCCCCCCTTATTGCGCGGTGCCCGAATTTCGAATTGCGGAAACCGGTGACGATTCGCACGTAGGACGGGCCACGACCCCCACTCCACACCCTAACTATCGCGTACGGCCCTTTTCCCGCAGCTATTCGCGTTCGCGCCGCGAGCGTCTTGCTCTAAAATCCGGAAGGGGCGATGAGGACAGTGGAGGCCTCCCTCGAGAAGACGAGACGTCCCTCAAGGCCCTCGGTGGGCCCACGTCAAAACACCATTCAACACCCGTCACCCGTCTCACCGCCCTCCCAAACCACAACACGGAAGCGCCGATTTTCAGTCGGACTGCGACGCACGCGTTTCGAGAGGAGGGGTACAGCTCCGGGGTTGCGAAGTCCGAAGGGCCGGAAACACGCTAAATTTAGTCATAAACCGGCATCCCTCGGGCATCCGCCTTGTCCACAAACGACGGTGCTCCTCGTTTGCCTGCTTTAGAGAAAAACGCAGCGCGTACCGTCTTCGGTTCACCGCGGCGAAGGAGATGGGGAGAAAAGGGCAGTACCCGCCCATGTACGAATCTTAACTACGAATCGGCGATGGGGAGATAGCGCGAAGTACCGCGATCTCTATCTTTTCCATAAACAAAACACAGCCCGAGCCAACGGTCGCGGGCTCCCGATTTTCGCAATACCAACGGCCGTTGCTATTCTCTGAATTTTACGCATGATCTCTCTCGCCGCAAAACATTGCCGAAACAGGCGATGTTTTCTTCGCCTTAGATTAACAGAAAGTGTAGCCGAGCTACAAAGGAAATGCGCACTGTGGAAATATTCGAGAATATTCCTCGACGATGACGATCCCTCTCCGGCCTCCCAGCGAATTAGTCGGGAATCCGGCGGCCCATCGCCTCCTCGGCCGAGGAAAAGGGTCGTAAATCCGACCCGTCACCCAAAATCCCTCCGTGCCTCGTAACGGGGCGAAATGTCACGTTACACCATTCTTCTGGTGTTTTTCTGGTAAGTTGCTGGGTCTCGTTTCGCTGATAGAAATCGTTATGCTTGGATCTTGCAAAGATGGATCTTTAACATGCTCTACACCCCATAAGACCCCCGCTGCTTGTGCCAGCGCAAAATATCAGCTTACATAGCTCCGTGTGGTACCGTAAAACGGGGCTACTTTGCACATATTTCGATAGTTTTTTGTCAATTACTTTTTTTTAACAACCAAAATTAATGATGTTTTTGTTGCAACAGAAC
>JAPYZJ010008260.1:0-13885 GCA_030522765.1 Ophioninae sp. B BG-2022a
CCCCCCCGTCGCTTGCTCGTCCTCGGAGAGATACTAAACATCGATTCCCTCTCTACTGCAAAGTTTGTTTTTTTTTTTTATTTTTCGTCCTCACTCTCACGAATCCGGTGGTTACTGACCTCCGAAAATAAAGGGCTCCGAAAGGGCTCTTTTTTTATGGCGAAGGGTAAAGGATTTTTTTGGACGAATGTGAAAAATCAAGGGAGAGGGATTTCACGGTAGGTCTGAGAAATCGGTAAAATTAGTAAAATCAGTAAATCAGCAAAGTTAGTAAAATCAGTAAAAAAAATTAGTAACTCAGCAAAATTAGTAAAATCGGTAAATCAGTAAAAATGAGTAAATCAGAAAAATTAGTAGAATCGGTAAATCGGTAAAAATGAGTAGAATCAGTAAATTAGTAAAAATTAGTAAATCAGAAAAATTAGTAAAAATTAGTAAATCAGAAAAATTAGTAAAATCAGTGAAAATTAGTAAATCAGCAAAATTAGTAAAATCAGTGAAAATTAGTAAATCAGCAAAATTAGTAAATCAGCAAAATTAGTAAAATCAGTGAAAATTAGTAAATCAGCAAAATTAGTAAAATCAGTGAAAATTAGTAAATCAGCAAAATTAGTGAAATCAGTGAAAATTAGTAAATCAGTAAAATTAGTAAAATTAGTAAAACCAGTAAATCAGAAAAATCGGTAAATCAGTTTGAAAAGGCCCTTTTTTGGAATTCGCAAACGAAAACAGACGCGTAAACGAAACTTTGGTTCCATTTTACCCCACGTAACCCAAACGATGAAAAATAGAAGTACATAGTTCACCACAAATTGCTTATCTCCATATATCGTTTCTCTCGATGATACTTTCCGTCTCTCTCTCTCTCTCTCTTTCTCTCTTTCGTTTTTCTGGAGTAGCTACTCCTGTGATAGTCTTACTTAACGTCGTTACGAGGTATGCCCGGCATGAATCACTTGAAGCTCGAGCATATACTCACCTTCTTTTACATATAAACGTGTATGAATAGGCGTTACACTGTACGATGGAAATTCTATGTACAGGGTGACTGATTATCGTATTTCTTAGAGGGTAGAAAGAATTCTCAAAATCTTGAACGTTTTAGAAATATTAAAATTATGGAAATCTAAAAAATTCTAGAAATCTAAAAAATT
This sequence comes from Ophioninae sp. B BG-2022a, assembly GCA_030522765.1. Taxonomy (NCBI): domain Eukaryota; kingdom Metazoa; phylum Arthropoda; class Insecta; order Hymenoptera; family Ichneumonidae; species Ophioninae sp. B BG-2022a. The sequence goes on from JAPYZJ010008260.1 coordinate 1,155, forward strand.
CTAGAAACCTAAAAAATTCTAGAAATCTAAAAAATTCTAGAAATCTAAAAAATTCTAGAAATCTAAAAACTTCTAGAAATCTAAAAAATTCTAGAAACCTAAAAAATTCTAGAAACCTAAAAAATTCTAGAAATCTAAAAAATTCAAGAAATCTAAAAAATTCTAGAAATCTAAAAAATTCTAGAAATCTAAAAAGTTCTAGAAACCTAAAAAGTTCTAGAAACCTAAAAAATTCTAGAAATCTAAAAATTTTAGAAACCTCTAAAAATTCTCGAAACCATGCAAATTCTAGAAATCGTAAATACTTCAAGAAACTAAAAATTCTAGGGATCCTAAAAATTCTATAAATCCTAAAACTTCTAGAAACAGTAAAAACTCTATAAATCTTGAAAATTCTATAAATCATACGAAAACAAAGAATTTTAGAACCTATTTTAGAACCCAAACAAACGAATTAGGTCCGATGAACTAGGGATGAAAATTCAGCAGTCAAATCCATTGGCAATTAGCATTATCTGAGAAACGAAATATTTAAAAAGAAATTACTCACCCTGTATGCGTATATTCGTATCGCGTAGGCCAGTACGAGAGAGCTGGTCGTCATTGATACCAGGCGAGGAAAATGGAATGCACCACACGAGTTGTGCTCCAGGCATTAAAGTCTCTGCTCGACGTCTGCCGTGCCTTCTTTCCCTCAGCCGTTCCATTATTATGCACTTGCGCGATAAACCTGTGATGCAAACGAAAATTCAAAAAAAATAAAACTAAATGCCGACCTTGCTAACCTCGTATTTGGCACATTTATTTTGACATTTTTTATCAATAATCTTTCAACATAGAAAAATCAGTAAATTATAAAAATCAGTAATTCAGTAAATTGGCAAAATTAGTAAAAATCAGTAAATAAGAAAAATTAGCAACTCAGTAAAATTAATAAAATCAGGTAAATCAGTAACATTAGTAAAGTCAGTAAAATTAGTAGAATGCGTAAAATTAGTAAAATCAGCAAAACTGGTAAAATTAGTGAAATCAGTAAAATTAGTAAAAATCAGTAAAAATTAGTAAAATTAGTAAAATCAGTAAAAATCAGTAAATCGGCGAAATTAGTAAAATCAATAAAATCAGAAAGCGGATTATCCCATCAATAATCTTTCGACATAGAAAAATCAGTAAGTTATAAAAATCAGTAATTCAGTAGATAAGCAAAATTAGTAAAAATCAGTAAATAAGAAAAATTAGCAACTCAGTAAAATTAGTAAAATCAGGAAAATCAGTAACATTAGTCAAGTCAGTAAAATTAGTAGAATGCGTAAAATTAGTAAAATCAGCGAAACTGGTAAAATGAGTAAAATCGGTAAAATTAGTAAAAAATCAGTAAAATCAGTAGAATCAGTAAAAATAGTTTAAAAAATCAGTAAAATCAGTAAAATTAGTAAAATCAGTAAAAAATCAGTAAAAAAATCAGTAAATCGGCGAAATCAGTAAAATCAGTAAAATCAGAAAGCGGATTATCGCATCGACGTTTCGAGAACCGAATAAATCCTCGCGCGGGGCGTCATTTTTTGCGTAACGATATTCATCTAGTCGAAACGAAAGGATGAAATATTGAAGGTAAAGTGGCACCACCACCCCCCCCCCCCCTCCGCCGTCCACCTATATTGGCAATAGCAAAAGCAGGCAGCAACGACGAGAGGAGGCATCGCGTCGAGGCATTCGCAGCAATGGCCACGACAACCGAAGACTCCTAGGTAACCGGAACGGAACGGAGCGCCGAGTGGTTACTGACCTCGCGAAGCACTCTTACGCTTGCACTACTTACTAACTTGGCTTAAGCCTTTCTTTGCCTCCTTCAGCGGCGAGGGGGAGGGGGGGGGTCTCTGGTATTTGCAAAAAGCGAGAGAAAGATACAAACTCATCGTATACATATATATTTATATATATAGTGATTTTGTATCTCTGTCTCATTTTTTTATTTATTTTTTTTTGCAATTTAAATTTGAATACGAATTTTTTTCATTCGTAATATGTGTAATTGTAAATCTTAATGGTAATTTTTTTTATTCAATTTATTGAATTTGGAAATTTTTTTTTATTAAAATATAATTTTATATTCATATCATTATATAATACGTAACATAAGTTATTAAATATTAGGTATATTAATATTGAAATATAGGGTATGAGAAAATATAAAAATAAAAGTAATATATATATAATACCTAAAATATAGTACTAATAATAATAATAATAAATAAAATCAAATATATGTACATAAATATATTATATATTATATATAAATAAATACATTTGTTATATTTCTCTTTATCAATATTATTATTATTATACTAGGATTTTAATATATCATTTTATTTATATATTTAATGTATTAAATTATAATATATAATTATAAAAAAATCGTAGTATAATAATAATAATATTGACAAAGAATAATATAACAAATATATTTATTTATATATTATATGTAAATAAATATATTTGTTATAATATTCTTTATCAATATTATTATTATTATACTACGATTTTTGATAATTATATACATATATAATTATAATATATTAAATATATAAATAATATAATATATTAAAATCGTAGTATAATAATAATAATAATAATAATAATAATAATAATAATATTGATAAAGAATAATATAACAAATATATTTATTTATATATTACATATAAATAAATATATTTGTTATAATATTCTTTATCAATATTATTATTATTATTATACTACGATTTTTTTATAATTATATATATATATATATATATATAATATATTAAATATATAAATAATATAATATATTAAAATCGTAGTATAATAATAATAATAATATTGATAAAGAATGATATAACAAATATATTTATTTATATATATATAAAGAGAGAGAAAGAGAAAAAGAGAGGTTGCACCTAGAAGGGGGGAACTTAGCTTCTGTCCTCGTCGTTTCTAATACAGTATACTGCCATAACACGGATTTACCTTCACCTTGATGCATGGCAGTGTCGTCGGGCGACGAGGTGCATTTTCGCTATAAGTATACGATAGAACGGGGCGCAAACTTGAACTTGGCGGTGAGCGGACGCGGTTCCATCCTCCGTAGTTATCGGTATACTTAATAAATTATACGTTGCAGGGGAGAGATATCGTGTCCGAGAGCTTGCCGAATGAATTTTCGATTTTCGAAAACGAGCTGGGAGGAAGAATTTTTTTTTTTAGACGAAAATTGTTTGGTTTTTCTTTTTTGTTTTATTTCTTCGATTTTTTGGGTTTTTTTGGGTTTTTTTGTCGAATTATTTGGTTTTGATGATTAGAGGGAAATAAGAGTAATTTAATTAGGTATTTATTAATTAAATATAATTGATAAATATAATTAATAATAAATATATTAATAATAAATATTAATATAAATATATTAATAATTATATATATTAATATATATATTAATTATGTATTAATTATATTAATATTAATATTAAATATAATTAATTAATTTAATTAATAAAATATTGTGAAAAAAAAAATATTGATAAATTCGATTAATAATTAATTGCTGAAAAAAAGATCGATCGATTCGTAAATAATCGAAAAAAGGTATAAAAAATGAAGAAAAAAAATTGAAGGCTGCACGGTTGGTCGCGGCTGGCAGAAAGGGAGATGGTCCACGGCTCGTAAAATGATCGAGATAGAGAGTTTATCGGGAGATGGAAAAAAATAAGAAAATCATTGATTTCCCTCGAGGCTTCGAACCCAAACGAATAAAAGTCGCAATACGAATTTAAAAAAAACGCAAAATAAACCAAAGAAACACGATATAAATAATTTTAAAAAATGTAATATAAACCAAAAAACGCAAAATCAACAAAAAATGCAATATAAATCAAAAAAAGGCAAAATCAACCGAAAAAAACACAATATAAATACTTTAAAAAATGCAATATAAACCAAAAAACGCAAAGTCAATTAAAAAACGCAAAATGAATTTAAAAAAAAAACGCAAAATAAACCAAAAAAACACAATATAAACCAAAAAAAAACCCAAACAAAAAATGCAATTTAAACAAAAAAAAAAAAACGCAAAATCAACCAAAAAAACGCAAAACCAACCAAAAAACCCAAACCCAACCAAAAACCCAAAATCAACGAAATAAAATGCAAAATCAACCGAAAAACGCAAAATAAACGACAAAACGAAGAGAGAGAGAGAGAGAGAGGGAGAAAGAGAGAGAGAGATAATGATGATGATGATATAATTTATTATGCCCTAGTCACTGACTTTCGGGCAAAAAAGAAGTAACAAAAAAATAACATAAAAGGCTAAACATAACTTAACTAATATAAACAAGAAAAACAATAATTATTATAACAACGAAAACAATAATAATAATAATAAAATAAAAATAATAAAAATAATAATAAAATAAAAATTATAAAAATAATTTAAGTACATAGTAGCGGTGATAGTAAAAAAAAAAACAACAACAACAACAATAACAATAACAATAATAATAATAATAATAATAATAATAATAATAATAATAATAATAATATAATAATAATAATAATAATAATAATAATAATAATTAGAGGGGGGGGGAATAAGCTCTCTCGCGCGCCACCACATCGCGCGTCGACGTCGACCGCGAGGCAGTTTAAGTTCGTTGAACTCCTGAAAATACTCTTACATCGGTTGCGTGCTCACCGGGTCGGTGCACTAGTTTACTTTACGCTCACTCGCGGAGACTCCACAAGAAGTTGAACGCGCGCACACACGCACACACACACGTATAAAGAGAAATACAGACACACAGAGATAACGATGATAAAGTTTATTATGCTCCAGTCAACAATTTTTTTTAACAACAAAAAGAAAAACAAAAATCATAAAAATTTAATCCAATAACCCAAACGAACCCAAACGAACCCAAACCGAAAAAGAAAAAAAATTATACAAATTTGATAGAAATAAACAATAGAGAAGATAGTGATAATGATAAAGAAGAATTTTTGATTATTTTTTCGGCTGGATGACTTTTGAGAGATGGTGGTTTTTTTTTTTTTTTTTTTTTTTTTTTTTTTTTTGTTTTTTTTTTTTTTGTTTTTTTTTGTAAATAAGGACAATGTTGATTTCAACTGGATATAGGTGAATGAATTAATTGAAAATTTGAATTAATTAATTGAAGATGTGGATAGAATAATTGAAAATCTGGGTAGAATACTTGAAAATTTGAAAAAAAATAATTGAAAATCTGAGTAAAGTAATTGAAAATCTGAGTAAAATCATTGAAAATCTGAGTAAAGTAATTGAAAATCTAAGTAAATGAATTGAAGATCTGAATAAAATAATTAAAAATCTAAAGAAAACAATAACAAATTAAAATCAATTAATCCAAACAAATAAATAAAAACTTCAATAAAAAAAAAAAATAAAAAAAATCTAAATAAAATAATTAAAAATCTCTATAAACGAATTTAAAAAATCTCTCTCAAAAATACTGCAGGCAAATTTTTGCTTTTCGTAATTCGACAATTTTTGCACAATACAAAAATTGCCCAAATCCCTAGTTTTTTTTTTCGTTTTTTTTTTCATTCAATTTCAAAAGTATCTTTTTTTGTTTTTTTTTTTCAATTTCAAAAGTATCTTTTTTTTTTTCGTTTTTTTTTTCGAGACCGTTTGAAAATTCGTTGCCCGATGTTATTTTGATGTTCGTTCTCGTTCGTCTCGGCATTGAGCTCACCACCATATCGCGGACTCGTCGCCGAGACTCATTAGAAAACTACTTCACCTACATCGCGACGGCCCCGAGTGTGCGATGACGATGACTGTCCCGAGAAATTGCATTACGGCGCCGAGGGGAATCGACCAGGAGAGGGGAAACGAGGGGAGGGGGGAGAGGGGGGGGGGTGCAATACTTATGCAGGTAGTGCACGCGCGAGCCTAGCCTGAGCCCCTCTATTATATCCTGAACTCAATGTTACGTCCAATCGGAACTATGAGCGCACGCTTTGTGCGGAGCTTACTTCCGGTATTTTCTGGCAGCAATCAAGGGCATTCACTTATGAACTCTCCGGCGGAAAACGAATCGAATAAGTGCATTGGTTTTTTTCGAGCTTCATTTTCCGTGTGGAGGAACGTTAATTATTATTTGACTTTTGTTGTTTTATTTTTTCGAAGCAGAATTTGTTTATTGTTCATATTTTTATATTATTCGATTGTTCAAGTTTTCAATTATTCAATTTTTCAAGTTTTCAATTATTCAATTTTTCAAGTTTTCAATTTTTCAGCTTTTCAATTTTTCAAGTTTTCGATTTTTCAAGTTTTCAATTATTCAATTTTTCAATTATTCAATTTTTCAAGTTTTCAATTATTCAATTTTTCAAGTTTTCAATTATTCGATTTTTCAAGTTTTCAATTATTCAATTTTTCAATTATTTAATTTTTTTAAGTTTTCAATTATTCAATTTTTTCAAGTTTTCAATTATTCAATTTTTCAAGTTTTCAAGTTTTCAATTATTCAATTTTTCAAGTTTTCAATTATTCAATTTTTCAAGTTTTCAATTATTCAATTTTTTAAGTTTTCAATTATTCAATTTTTCAAGTTTTCAATTATTCAATTTTTCAAGTTTTCAACTATTCAATTTTTCAAGTTTTCAATTATTCAATTTTGGACGTTTTCAATTCTTCAATTTGTCGAGTTTTAGATTACTCGGTTATAAAATTTTCCACGTTTTCAATTTTTCAATTATTCGATTATTCAATTTTCCACGTTTTCAATTTTTCAATTATTCAATTTTCCAAGTTTAAAAATTTTTAATTATTCGATTATTCAATTTTTCACGTGACCAATTCTTCAATTCGTCAAGTTTCCAATTATTAAGTTATTCAATTTTTCAAGTAAGGTTCTATTTTTCAAGATTTCAATTACGCGATTCTTCAATTTTTCCAAAATTTGGTAATTTTCAATCTTTTTAAATAATAATAATAAGCAGAAGAATAAATAATAAATCATTTGTTGGGGTTTGTTAAGCCGACAAGAAAAAACCGGTATTCACCCTTGCAGAGGAAAATCGAGTTGGTTGAACGATCCGCTTTGATGACCCGGTAGAATTTCGGTTTCATTTTCTAGCCGGGAGTAGCGGTTCCTTTTTTTTCACACCGGCTTTTACGAAGGATCGTTTGGATTCGATGTTGAAAGAAAATGAGTTTCGAAAGGGAGAATGATCGTTCAATAACGAAGGTTATTAAGGAAGACATAAAAGAGGAGAAATATTGGGAAACTAATAAATTGGTAAATTAAAAACTTGAAAAATTGAAAAATTAATAAAATTGAAAACTTGAATAATTGAGAAATTGAAAACTTGGATAATTGAGAAATTGAAAACTTGGATAATTGAGAAATTGAAAACTTGAATAATTGAATAATTAAAAAATTGCATAATTGAAAACTTGAAAACTTGAATAATTGAAAACTTGAAAACTTGAATAATTGAAAAATTGAAAACTTGAATAATTGAAAAGTTGAAAACTTGAAAAGTTGAAAACTTGAAAAATTGAATAATTGAAAAATTGAAAACTTAAATAATTGAAAAATTGAATAATTGAAAAATTGAAAACTTGAATAATTGAAAAACTGAAAACTTGAATGATTGAAAAATTGAATAATTGAAAAATTGAATAATTGAAAAATTGAAAACTTGAATAATTGAAAACTCGAATAATTGAAAAATTGAAAACTTGAATAATTGAAAAATTGAATAATTGAAAAATCGAAAAATCAAAAAATCGAAAACTTGAATAATTGAAAAAATGAAAACTTGAAAAATTGAAAACTTGAATAATTGAAAAATTGAAAACTTGAAAAATTGAAAAATTGAAAACTTGAAAAATTGAATCCTTGAATAATTGAAAAATTGAAAACTTGAATAATTGAAAACTCGAATAATTGAAAACTTGAATAATTGAAAACTCGAATAATTGAAAACTTGAATAATTGAAAACTTGAATAATTGAAAACTTGAATAATTGAAAACTTGAATAATTGAATAATTGAAAAATTGAAAACTTGAATAACTGAAAAATTGAAAACTTGAATAACTGAAAAATCGAAAACTTGAATAACTAAAAAATCTAAAACTTGAATAACTAAAAAATCGAAAACTTGAAAACTCGAAAACTCGATTAATTGAAAACTTGAATTGAAAAAAAAAAAAAAAACGAAAATCGTCCATAAACCGTGAAAGTGTGAAAAATCCCCTGATTATTTTCTCACTTCCCGAGTAAACCTTTACCCTGAAGTCCTTTTTGTTTCGTATCTCCCATCAGTTCCATGGTGTCTCGAAGTCTTTCGAGTGTATCAAACGTAGCCAGAACTTGCTCTCTCGACTATCAGGAGTTACTGTTAGCCTCGCCGAGACTTTTAGGAAGGGGGGAAACTCGATTCTAACGTTGATTGTAATAAACGTGTGTATTTGTGTGTGGGCTCTGTGTGCGTGTGTTTGTGTGCGGATTAGGTATTCGTCTAGGTGAAGGGAGAGAGTCTGTACGGGATCTTCGGTCGCACCAGCGAGCACGATGGATCTTCCTCTCCTCCTGTGCCACTACAAAACGAGCTTCATCCCCTTTGAGATTCCCCCCCCCCCTCCTCCCTCCCACAGAGATCGCGAATTCTTAATGTTACAACCAGGAAGAAGAAATTATAAATATATATTATATACGTTGGTAAGTTTAGTGAACTCTTCGGAGACGCTTCGAAGAATCGCTCTCCCTCGACCTCTCTCTTTTTCTTCTTCTCTCTCTCTCTCTCTCTCTCTCTTTTTTTTTCATTCAATCTTCCAACGGGTATTTTTTCGCCATTTTGAAAAAATGATATTTTTCAAAATAGCTAATAAATAAATACGGGAAAAAGGGCAAACGAGAGTGTTGTTTGGGTTTGTTTGGGTTAGGATCTACGAAAAAGAAAATTTTAAAATTTTTATTGAAATAATGAGGTTTTTCAAAGTGGCGAATGGAAAAAACGATAAAAAGGGTAAACGAGAGTGTTGTTTGGGTTTGTTTGGGTTAGGATCTTCGAAAACGTAAATTAAAAAATTTTAATTGAAAACGACGTTTTTCAAAATAGCGAATGGAAAAAACGATAAAAAGGGTAAACGAGAGTGTTGTTTGGGTTAGGATCTTCGAAAACGAAAATTAAAAAATTTAAATTGAAAAAATGACATTTTTCAAAATGGCGAATAGAAAAAACGATAAAAAGGTTCAACGAAAATGTTGTTTGGATTCGTTTGCGTTAGGATCTTCAAAATCGAAAAATCAAAATTGAAAAAATGAAATTTTTCAAAATTTCGAATGAAAAATACGATAAAAAGGGTAAACGAAAATATTGTTTGGGTTTGTTTGGGTTAGGATCATCGAAAACGAAAATGAAAAAAAGAGAAGAAAAAAAACCGTAGAATCACCTTACGTAAGCTTGTATCGTTTTTTTTTTTTTTTCGTCATCGCCCCTTCGGCTAACAAAGGTTTCGAACCTTGGACAAGAGAAAAAGAAGGATGGCTGGAGGAGCTGGAATTCGAACGAGGAAACGAAGGGGAGAGCGTTTCAAGGCTAATATCAGGAATATGATGAAGACGAGCGGATCTACCTACGGGCTAACCCTACCGACCCACTCGTATAATGAGGAGGTAGACTGGACCGGCGGAATCTTCACGAGAGGGAAGGGAGTTTAAAAGGTGGAGGGACACGACTGGACGAAGCTAGAAAAAAAGAGAAAGGGAGAGAGTTTGACTTTCCATCGTAGAGAGAGAGAAAAATATTGAAAGGGCCAAAAGAGTCCAAAGGGATAAAAGAGTCCAAAGGCCAAAAAAGTCCAAAGGTCAAAAAAGTCCAAAGGCCAAAAGAGTCCAAAGGGCCAAAAGAGTCCAAAGGCCAAGAGTCCAAAGGCCAAAGAAGTCCAAAGGCCAAAAAAGTCCAAAGGCCAAAGAAGTCCAAAGGGCCACAAGAGTCCAAAGGGCCAAAAGAGTCCAAAGGCCAATAGTCCAAAGGCCAAAGAAGTCCAAAGGCCAAAAAAGTCCAAAGGGCCAAAAGAGGACAAAAGAGTCCAAAGGGCTAAAGGGCAAAAATATCCAAATGCTCACAAAGGGCCAAAGGTCTAAAACGGGAAGGAGGGATACGATACACGATTTATATAAAAACCCTCTCGGTTTTCTTAATCTACAATCCCCCTACGTCCTACGAGCCGGGAGAATCACGGCCCGGCGTGGGCCCTTCGAACGGTGATTCGAACGGCCAACACTCGGATGTATACGCAAGTAAGTATACGTTACGTCTAGGTCGACCAGTGGGAGTACATAATGGTTCAGGAAGCGAAGAGAGATATATAAGTACGGTACTGTTGGAGGTATTCACGAGTCCACGTGAATCAAAGGGAGAGCCAAGGGAGATATAAGTTCTTGATAGAATTAATGATCTTAGGTGAGATAGAGACAGGGTCCTTTTTTATTCGTCGTTTATTTCGAAAGGCCCAGCTTTTTAAAAAGGGCCAAAAGAGTCCAAAGAGTCCAAAGGGCCAAGAGTCCAAAGGCCACAAAAGTCCAAAGGCCACAAAAGTCCAAAGGCCAAGAGTCCAAAGGCCACAAAAGTCCAAAGGCCAAAAAAGTCCAAAGGCCAAGAGTCCAAAGGCCAAAAAGTCCAAAGGCCACAAAAGTCCAAAGGCCAAAAAAGTCCAAAGGCCACAAAAGTCCAAAGGCCACAAAAGTCCAAAGGCCAAAAAAGTCCACAGGCCAAAAAAGTCCAAAGGCCAAAAAAGTCCAAAGGCCACAAAAGTCCAAAGGCCACAAAAGTCCAAAGGCCACAAAAGTCCAAAGGCCAAAAAAGTCCAAAGTCCAAAAGGCCAAAGGCCAAAAAAGTTCAAAGTCCAAAAGGCCAAAATGCCCAAAGGAGCCAAATAGATGCAAAGGGCCATTCGTTCCCCTTTGCAATATAAGTATTTGGACCCAGGAACAAATTTGTCCATCGGTACGGTCCAAATGATCGGTAAGAACGAAGTACCGGTGCAAAACCTCTCCTACCCTCGGTAAATCGGAATCGCAGAATCCTCCGGCGTCATCGCACGAGCCTCCGCCAGCATCGATTGTGGCAACCGCTCACCTCTGCTTTCGACGTCGTGTCTCGTCGGATAAGTGAAGTGGCACACACGATGCGTAAGAGTATTTTCAGGGTTCGACGACCGCTCTGCTTCCCGCGAGTCTTTGCCCATAGATGTATCAATCCATGGGCTCTTCAATGAAAATTTCTGTCATCGAAAACGATCAAACGTTTGACCAAACTTGAAGAATTGAAAAATTGAAAAACATGGAATAGCTGACAAATTGATTAATTGAAAAACAGATATGTTGGTGAACTGAATAATTGAATATACTGAATAATTCAATAATTGAAAACTTGACGAATTGAAAAATTGAAAAATAGACGATTCGAATAATTGAATCGATCGAAGACTTGATGATTTATTGGAGAATTGAAAGCACGAAGAAAAAAATGGAAGAATTGAATAATTGAAAACTTGATGAATTGAAAAATTGAATAATTGAAAACTTGATGAATTGAAAAATTGAATAACTGAAAACTTGATGAATTGAAGAATTGAATAATTGAAAACTTGGAGAATTGAAGACTCAAATAGTAGAAGAATTGAATAATTGAAAACTTGATGAACTGAAGAATTGAATAATTGAAAACTTGACGTACTAAAGAATTGAAAACTCGCTGAATGGAAGAATTGGAAACTTTATTAATTGAATAATTGAAGAATTGAAAACTTGAAGAATTGAAGCCTCAAATAGTAGAAGAATTGAATAATTAAAAACTTGACGAATTGAAGACTTGAATAATGGAAGAATTGAATAATTGAAAACTTGACGTACTAAAGAATTGAAAACTCGCTGAATGGAAGAATTGAAAACCTGATTAATTGAATAATTGAAAACCTGATTAGTTGGATAATTGAAAACCTGATTAGTTGAATAATTGAAAACCTGACTAATCGAATAATTGAAAACCTGCTTAATCGAATAATTGAAATCCCGATCAATCGAATAATTGAAAACCCGATTAATCGAATGTCAACTCGATTAATTGAATAATTGAAAACTTGAAGAAAAAAAATGGAAGTGATAACGATAACGGAAAAAATCAACGGATAAGAAAAAACAAAAACCTAGAAACGCGGAATGACAATTTTTTTCCTGGGCACGTATGAATGAGGCCCCCCCAATAGAATTTCTAAAAAAAGAGACGAGGCCTTCTGCAGAAGCTTCTCTCTTCGCTCATAAACCTGAGGAGCCAGGAGAGGCCTTATAGCCTCTCGTGTCCACCCGATTCCGTTTGAAAAGGAAATTCTCGTGACACATTCGTTTTTATCGTTCACTCTGTCTCTCGTATTCTTCTTTTTTTTCTTATCCCTCTTCGTTCGCGTTGCTCTTCTGCTCCTCCTGATTCTGGAACGGACGCGGTCACGAATCTCAGATTATCGTAAACTCCTCTTTTCTCGGCAGAGACTCGGGTATACGGAAAGTCGGCAAGTATTATGCTCCGTATACGAGGCATTGACCCTCTCGCGTCTACGAGAATACGTTCTCCATTTCGCGACTTCGCCCCCCCCCCCCCCGGGGCCATTCCGGGCAAAAGAAGTCGCACACTCAAAAAAAAAAAAAAAAA
>JAPYZJ010008261.1:0-10127 GCA_030522765.1 Ophioninae sp. B BG-2022a
TTGTTATTATTTCGTGTTCAATTTGATAACTAATAAACAAATGACTGAATAAAAATAAAAATATTTGTTTTATTTGATGTACTTCAAAATAAATAGCCCCAGAAAAAACTACGGCCATCTGTCCTCGAATTACCCTAAATATTTTTTTAATATATTTATGGATTGACATACTTTCTACATCTCGCATCTAGTTCCCCAATTATTTGATTACGCACGAATTTTTTCATCGCTCGATACGAATTTAAAAATGCTCGTGGAACTTCTGACAAAATCCCGAATGTCTTGAGGATCTCGTGAAAGCAACGGGAAGAAATGTGACCAGTTGATGATGCATCAAACGCGGTCCGATTGGTCGCGCGTGGTAGGGGCCTCGTATAAAGGCGCATATGGCAATTAAAATCATCAGTCTCAAAAGTGTGCTCCGTTTTAGTCATTCGTAACAACGACCCCCTCGAAGTGCGGCCGGAAACCACGAAACGAATTCCCTCCTTAAACTCTCGGCATTATTGATTCGAAATTTTTTCGATTTTTTTTTTAAATTCAATAAATAAAGCCTGATTCGTTCGGTTTGCATAAAACGTCATTATATATGCATTACGCCAGGAAAACCATAAAAATCATCCAGATACAGTTTCGCACGTTTCTGTTGATCCGGACTTGGCGCGAAATTACGGCACTTCGAGTTTGTGAATTTTCCTCGCCACGCTGATTCACGAGGAGTCCGAAGAGTTTTCTTATAGTAAAGTGGATTTTTGGGCGTGGTGAGCGACGATCGTGAATACCCTCAATTCCGAAGAAAAAAACATTTCCATCCCTCCCCTTTCTTTTTATTTGCACAAAACTTCGTTTTAGTGGGAACCATTATTTTTTACTTTTAATAGTCCAAATTCTTCGAAATATGGAAATATGAAAAAAAAAAGTTTTTTTTCCAATCCAATAATTAAAAATCGAAAGAAAAATGTTCAACTCAATTCGGTTAAATTTCTAAATGCACATATTAAAAAAATGTCAATTCTATTGAACTGATAATTTTTCAATTGGAATACAAATTTAAAAAATTAGTTTAGTTGAATTTTTTATTGGAAATTCAAAGTTAAATGAATGTAACATTCAAATTTCACAATGAAAAAAAATCGCTTCGTTTTGCATTGCAGTTTATCGGTTAGAGAAATTAATTGATTTTATTAATTGAAAACCGAATATTTACGTTAAACACGAAGAAATCACATATTTCCGTTAATCAATATTTTTTGATATTTTGAAGCGGTATAAATTGTTATTTTCATTGGTTATCCGTCAGTGTAATTGCGATGTTTCTTCATCACTGTTATAACATCCATCAATCTCTATTATCTAATGTACAACGGTGGGTGCACAAAAGCGCCAGTACGAGGCGAGAATAGGGGACCAATTAATTGTCATGTTGACGCTTTTGTGACCGTCAGTATTTCGGTCTCTCTTGCAATTTGATTATTTCACCAGAGGCCAACAAAATTATTTTTTATCAATTCAAGCAACTCAAACCTATTGTAATTTGATATTTCATTATTTTCTGTATTATGTACGGGCCAATTATTTCGGGCTGTCAACGTAGCGGAATTACGCCTCAGTACTCTCATTGTCTGCGCTACGTTACGATAATTCGAATCTGAAGAATATTGGATACATCAAAATACAAAAAATAATAAAAAGTAAAAACAACGACAACGACAATTATAACAAAAACAGGAACAAAAATGTTAATAATAATAATAATGATAATTGAATATAATATAATAATAATAATAAAATATAATATATTATTATTATTATTATTATATATAATAGAAATAATAAAATATAATAATATTGAAAAGAAATAAAATTAACAAAATAACAGAAACTATAACAACGGAAACAATAATAATCGATAATACAATAATAATAAACAAACTATGATTTAGTAAATAAAATAATAATTTTTATGATAGTAACAGGAATCAAAATAATAATGTAAAAATTATTAAAAATAACAACAATAATAGTTACAAAAATAATAATAATACCAACAATAATATAATATAAAATAATGATGAAAAAAAGGAATTTCAAAAACTGTAATTAGAGTCCAAATAAACCGTGTCCGCCGTTGTAAATTCGAACTTGGCACGCTCTTCGATCGCTATCACTTCGAGGCTCGCGCTTGTTTTCTTCGTGAATTCGCCGAGTTCTTCGCGTGGCTTTTTTTGCAAAACTTTTCCCTATGTATGCGCGGGTCTCTTCGCGGTTTAATAAACCACTTGAGGCCACTTCTATCGCGATCTACGACAAACGAGGACCGCTTATAACCAGAAACGATTGAATTTCTTGAATGACCATTCCGCGCATACGTGCAATTACGTTTGTGCTTTGGTGCGCTCGGTTATCGTTCCTCGCACGTTTACGATCGATATTACGACACTAATGACTAATGATGTCGACGGGAATTTTTGCCGTAGGATAAGGTTAACGAAACAAAGGAATATTGCCGATTATAATTTCGAACGAGTATCAGGTTTGATCGCGACCTTCCTGATTCGTTGTTCGTTTCACGATACCAATGAACAGTCGTGATCGCCAATATCAGATGTTCGCAAAAATTGGGAAGCTTTTAAAAATTTTCTATTTTAAAAATAATTATTTGGGATCGTAGAGATGTTCGATTTTGAAAATCGAAAGTTTTGATAATGAACAAAAAGTGAGGGAGGAGGGGGGAATTGAGGGGATGAACTCTTCCGATAAACGAACGTCACAAAATTGAAGGATTCGAAAGTTCATTGATTAGGATTAAAAATTGCTTTCGTTTCTTTTGTTTATATGTGTATCGTTTATTTAATATTTATTTTCGTGTTTTTTTGTTGTTAAAAATTTTTTGTTTAAATGTTATGTTTTTTTTAAAATTCTTTTAGGACATCATGCGTGTGCAATTGACGATTTTGTTGATCTGCCTTGCGTCCTCGTCAGCTGAACAACGTCGAGACACCTCGATTATCAACAATGAACACGTGGACGAATGCCGAGAGAAACATCCTCCTCTACTGAATTATTTCACATGGGTCGATTATACCGTACTCGCGATCATGCTTGTCGTTTCCTCTCTCATCGGCACGTTTTATGGATTTTTCACGAAGAAACAGGAAACCAGCGAGGATTTTCTTCTCGGTGGTTCCACCATGGGCACTTTTCCAATGGCCATGTCACTAGCCGCGAGTTTCGTCACTGCAATAGAACTCCTAGGAAATCCGGCGGAGATGTATTCGCAGGTAAATCTCGCGGGATGAATTTACTTAGGTTTCGACTCCGATGAGGTTTTTGTGTTTTTTTTTTTTTCGAATTTTGAATGGTAATTAGGAAGGGCAAGAGATGGACCTAAGCTTTCATGAGTTCTTGGATCTTAACGAGCCAATGTCAATGTTGTACGATGATTGTCAATTATTAGTGTCAATGTGTCATTTGATGATTATACATGATCAGTGTCGATATGTAATTTTCATTATTTTCACCAATATTTGTGTCCATGTGTCATTCGATGATTGTCCTTTTCCACTATCAAAATTATTTGATAATCGTCACCGATATCGCTGTCAATTCGATGATTGTCATCGATCACTGTTATTTGATCATTCTTATTGATAACTGTCAACGTCATTTGATGATTATTATTTATAATATTAAATGTCGTTAGGTATTTATAATATCAAATCACTTTAACAGTGCCAACGTCATTTGATATTTGTCATTGATCATTGTCAATATTATCTGAATCATTGGTCATTGCCAATTTCATTCAATGGTTGTCATTGGTCATTGTCAATGTCATTTTGATGATTCTCACTTTGATTTTTATCATTCTTATGATTCTCACTTTGATTTCTATCATTTTTATGATTCTCACTTTAATTTTTATCGTTTTTATGATTCTCACTTGGATTTTTATTATTTTTATGATTCTCACTTTGATTTCTATCATTTTTATGATTCTCAATTTAATTTTTATCGTTTTTATGATTCTCACCTTGATTTCTGTCATTTTTATGATTCTCACTTTAATTTTTATCGTTTTTATGATTCTCACCTTGATTTCTATCATTTTTATGATCGTTAATGTGCCACGGTTTGAAAATGAAAACATTGTTGATACTTTCAACAGAAATTTCTCTACTATTTTTGGATCAGTATCTTTCTGATTTTTTGCTTCATAAACTGCAACTGTCAAAAATCTTCTGAGCTTTTGCATTTCGGGTTACTCTACTTGAAAGTAATTTCCATATCAATTCTCACGATTCAATGTTTTTCCCGAAAGTACCAGTTCCAATTTCCGAAGACCTAGTTTTACATAATTTCGTATTAATCATGAGCAATTTGTCCTTAGTTATTTTTAAAATTTCAACAAATAGATTTGTTGCCAAGAACGTTGCTATTGATTTTTAAGCGCTAGACAAGAAAGACTTTCGATGATCGGTTTATCGACCGATGAAACTGCATAATCAATTTTGATGAGCTGCAATAATCTCGTTGTCTCCTTTTGCTAATCGAGGGCACGCAATTCTGGATGATCTGCGGGGCGTTCTTGCTCGTAGTGCCGATTACCTCGCAGCTCTACTTGCCGGTTTACATGAAGCTGCGACTGACCTCGAGTTACGAGTATTTGAATCTGCGTTTCAATAGGCACTGCCGATCGATCGCGAGTGGCCTTTACATGCTGCAAATGATACTGTACACCTCGGTGGCTGTTTACGCCCCGGCATTGGCTCTCAGTCATGGTACGTAATTGCAATTAAAATAACGCTTTATTATAATGAAGAAAATAATATTAAAGGAGAGAAAATATTATTTAAATGTAACATAAGAAAAAATATAATTAATATATAATTCAGTAATTAGTTCTAATCGATTAATGGTATACATATAGTTAATATTAATAATATACTGATTGTATATATTTATTATTAATAATGTGTTAATTGAATATTCTCATGATAAATTATATATTAATTGTATATAATAAATATTGATAATGTATTAATGATAATAAATTGATTATAATTTTAAAAAACTATTCATGGTAAAAAAAGGAATATTATTTATATTATTTCATTGTCATCTCGACTGCTCATGTGAGAATTTTCTACTTTGTCTCTTTTCTGATTCTCATTTCTCCTCTCGTACTGGTTAGCTACTTTCGGTTCCATCGAGAATCACGTGTCAAATTTTGACAAAAATACACAATCTTTTTTACGTACCCTACCATACAAGGGCAGAGGGAAACTGTGGGGAAAACTTGCTTTTGGGTAACGAAAAACCTACTTTTTGATAACAAAAATAAAAGGTATACGTTTACCTTTATGTTTCAGTGACACGGCTGAATACTTACTTAGCTGTCACTCTAGTCTACGCAGTCTGTATTTTTTACGCTTCTCAGGTGAGTACAGGTGCTGCATTCCATGCAGGACTGCTTCATGCTTGAATATTGATTTATGGTCTAGAATTCTAGTCTTTTAGTATTGAAAGCTCTTTGTAGAATAATAATATTTTTTAAATAAGAACACTTCTAGAATAAAAAGCTTATGACGATTCAAAAACATTTCGTGATATTGACGCCATGGTACTTTTAGAATTGGGGACTTTTTAGTGTCCTGATAGAATTTTTAAAATTCGATCACTTTTTTAGTGTCCTAATTTTAGAATTCGTCGAAATTTAGTTTAAGTCCTAATAGAATTTAGAATTCGATCATTTTTTTAATGCCCTAATAGAATGTTTAGAATTCGATCACGAAAAGTGATCGAATATTTAGAATTCGATCACTTTTCGAATAGGACTTTTTTTTTAAATAAGAATTAATATTGATTTTCGATTTTTAAATTTTCAGGGTGGTATGAAAGCCGTCATAATGACGGATACTTTTCAAGCGATTGTTTTATTGGGCTCGCTTTTCGCGATCCTCGGTTTGGGGATGAATTCGGCGGGTGGTTTATCTTCGGTATGGCTGGAAAACAGCAATACCGGAAGAATGGAATTTTTCAATATAGATCCGAGACCTACTGTGCGTCACAGTTTTTGGAGCGTCGTAGTCGGTGGTACTTTTTACTGGGCAACCATGTTTTGCAGTAACCAAGCATCCGTCCAAAAGTACCTCAGTGTTCAAAGTATAGGTCAAGTCAGAACGTAAGTCATTCGGATTTATTCGTAACGCGTTCGAATAATCGTTCAAAATATTCGTTCAATAAATATTCGAAATATTCATTTTTAAAAATTATTTTATTTTTTCAAAATTTTTATGTTTCGAATTATTGAATTTTTCTGTGCATCCCTGCAGAGCATTGTGGGTGTCCTCAGCGGGTTTAATACTGATCTACACCGTCAACTTTCTTACGGGGATGGTCCTGTACAGCGCTTACAAAGACTGTGATCCATTGCGCGCTGGGTACATTTCCGATATGGATCAATTGTTACCGCTCTACGTGATGAATTTTATGGGCCAACTGAAGGGAATGCCTGGTTTCTTCGTGGCTGGTATTTTTGCTGCTTCTCTTGGGTAAGAGCACAGTAAATAATAATGTAATAAAAATGTTTTTTCCTAACAAAGCAATAACCCAAAATTAAATGGAGGAATGCAAAAATGAACACGTCAGTAAAAATCAATTATATGAATAATAATATTCATTAGTGTTCAAAATGCAACTAAAATTGGTATTTGTTGCTCCAACATTTCGAAGCAGTATCATTTTTCAAATTAAAAGCTATGGAAAGTCAGCACTTTTTCAGCTTTATGGATGTACGTAGATAAGTAAAAATGAATATTATTTTTTTTATCGATTTAATATATACCATTAATTAATTAATAAAAAAATATATTGATAAAATTGATTAATATATAATTATAATTAATGAGTCAATATCAATGAATTATTTATAAATTAACCAATAAATACGAAGCAATCAGTTTAAACATTTGACTGTAAAATAAACATCGTGATTAACCAACGTTCAATAGTATAAATAAATAATTATCGATGTTAGACTCATTATTCATTGCAACATAATTAATGCACGAAGGTGAAATTAATAATAATACAAAAATATAACAAACTAATTGACATTTGCATAAAAGGATTAACGTTGTACGTTTTATCAATTTATATAAATGAGTTGCGGATGTTAAGTTAATAACCATAATAGCAAGTATAATAATTGATTATTAATTAATATAAAGCTAAATTCGATAGAAAAATACGTGTTTATTTAACACAACTATAACGAAACGAGAAATGTTATTTGGATCGTTCTCCTTTTTAACCTATAATAGTCTGTCCTTCGTCTTATTATGCCATCTCGTTGGAGTATTCATATTTACGGTTTTTTAATTCGTTTCGAATAAACTTCCATATTTCCTTATCTATTAATATTATCTAATTTTTCATGTTCTCTAACCAGCATATTTTATACGTTTTTCGTAGAATGCCGTGACAGAGTGGTAAACCGAAATGTGGTCTCCACAGAAAAAGGCCACTCTGTCGCATTATTTTTTTCAAAAACCGACGTTAAAAAAGAATCTTTATTAGCCGGAAAGGAAACTTCAATTATTCCTAATGACAACACAGAAGCAACTTTTTTTTTTAATCCCACAGAAATCACAATTACGTGTAGTTAAAAAAAAAAAAAAAAAAAAAAAAATCGTTTTATTGTAGGTTAAAAAGAAGCACGACCCATTTATTTTTGCAGAACCGTCGCGAGTGCTCTTAATTCGCTAGCAGCGATAACTTGTGAGGACGTTTTGCAAGGGATTTTGAATATTCGCGTTCCACCCAGCAAAGGTGCTCATTACGCAAGATGGATTAGCATATTCTTCGGTGCTTTGAGCTTCGCGCTCGTTTTCGTTGTTGAGCGTCTCGGGGGTGTCCTCGAAGTGGCCCTTTCCTTCAACGGCATGGTCGGTGGAGTAACCCTGGGACTCTTTTCCCTCGGCATGTTCGTACCTTGGGCGAACGGCAAGGGTGCGATTGTCGGAGCCCTTACGGGGCTTGGCCTCGTAATGTGGATCGGTCTAGGCGCACAAGTTGCTTTTTACAACGGAGAAATCAGTCTCGATACGAGACCTACGTCCGTTGAAAATTGTCCGTGCCAAAACGAGACAATGATCGTCCTCGACATGGCCAACAAAGAGAACTTTGTCGAAGCCTGGTCAGTTTACAGGGTAAGGTGCTTTTTTTTTTATCAAATCTTGGTGAACTAATAATTGTCCTCTCGATTGAAAGTCACGCGAATGATTTTGTGCAAGCCCAAAAAAAAATAGCGAATTTCAGTACCTACTTTTTTTCTGACGAAAATATCGAATTTGAATTTTTGTTTAAATTGAAACAAAAAAGTTATTTTAAATAATAGCCGAAACGAAAAATGATAATAAAGTTATTATTGATTTATTTCTTTTTAGATTATTATTATTATTATTATTATTGTGCTTTACGCTACAAAATATTTATGCAATAATTATGCGTTTTCATTGTATTATTATTGTTTTGTTATTAGACAAAATGCCAAAATTAACAGTTAAAATTATTGTTATTTGGGGTAATGATAAAGTTTCCGGATTATCGGATTTGCCAAATTCGATGATTGCAAATGTTGCAAATCGTTGAATTGAATCTCGATTTATTATTAAACGAGAACTTTAATAATTTATTTTGAAAAATTGAATAATCAAAGATTTGTTTTAAAAAAATCGCTTGCAGATATGATAAAAAAGGTACCTTTAAACATGTCTGGAATGTTAAAGTGTTTTTTTTTTTCGTGAGTTCACTTGGGTTTTGATTTGTTATTTTTTAATGTTCAATTGTTTAAATTAATTGTTATGAAAAATAGGTGCAAAACCAACTTTTTAACAAATGACAGGATTGTTAATCGAGTAGTTGTGATTTTTATCTTATTTTCGTTATTTTTGGAAATTTCGATAAACGAGTATCGCAGTTCGTTTGATGAGGGTAAAAATTTGTTTTTTTTTTGTTTGTTAACAGATAAGCTATTTATGGTACAGTGTGATCGGGTGTTTTGTGACGGTAGTGGTCGGGTTTATTGTGAGTCTCTGCACAGGAGTTCAGAATCCGGCAGATCTCGATCACGACTTGCTTAGCCCACCGATTCGCGCTCTTCTCGGTGCACCAAGCAAGCCCCGCACTCGCAACATTCAGGGCATCACGAATCTCGCTCTGGAACTCGAGGACGAAAAAATGAACAAGGAAACTAAGGACGAAAAGAGTCCTTCGAGGTTTACGATGCAGCACTGAGGTCTGATAAGCAAACAGCAGGAACAACAAAAAATTATTAAAAGAATTTGTTTTTTATCATTTTTTTAATCGGGTTGGGTAGGAAACACGAACTTGGATTGACCAGAAGGCTCAAAATTCCGAAAGTCAAAATTTCCTAAAGGTCATGCCAGCAAAAGCACTATATTTGTTTGGGTTTGTTTGGGTTCGTTTGATTTAAAACCCTTGATTTTAAAAACAAACCCAAACAAACCCAAAAATTTACAAAAATTGTAGTTTCGGAATATCCAAATTCGGAAATTTGAGCCTTCTGGTCATTCGAAGTTTGGGTTTCTAACCCCGCACCCTCTGCACGTGATCCTGTTTGCGCGTCGACAAAAAAAAAGTCACTATAACTATCAACCTTTGGAATCGCATTCCGTTTAGCTAATTTTTTTTCTTAACCAATTTAGTTTTTTATTTAATTTCGCCTCTTTTGATGCAACGACCTGTACATACGTAAGTGTGAAATGCAGAAAATATTATTACAGAATTGTATGCTTAGCTTTTAAGGAGTTTTTACACCTGTGTACAAATTTTATTAGCCACCATTTTTAATACCTAAATTTGTTACCGATTTTATTAGAGATCGATTTTATTAATCATCAATTTTTTACCGGCCAATTTTATCATCCATCGATTTCATTGGCGGCCGATTTTATTATTTATCGATATTATTACCGATCGATTTTCTTCCGGATCGATATTATTAGGGGAAAGTGGTCACCCTTCGTACACTTTTTACATTTTAATTTTTTTCTCTGTGGTTTATTGTCATAATTATGTAGTTTCTGCACCAAAAAGTAACA
>JAPYZJ010008263.1:0-12220 GCA_030522765.1 Ophioninae sp. B BG-2022a
TTGGGACCGGCTGTACTGGTATGGGTTTTCCGCAGTTTCCCTATGCCCGTGCCAGAAATGGCACGGTGAATACGGTACAGAGGGGGTAAGTCGGCTGCGACCGCAAGGGGGGTGGGGGGAAGGCAGGAATCAAGGTGGGGGAATAGGAGCAAAAACAAGGTGGGGGAAACAGGAGGAACAGGGAGGGGGGCGACCGTAAAAAACCCGAAGGGTACAACGGTATGGTACATATAAAAGATTAAGCGGTTCAAACTTGAAATTACGGATTTTTCCATTATATTAACGCACTCAAATTTTTCCCATGAACAAATTTGCGTGCATTACCAAATATAAGATGCGTGCGAGTGCAGTGGACACTTGGCATATTCCATATATTGTTATTGTAAAAGATTAAGGTATCGAAACCCGAAATTACTGGTTTTTACGTTACATTGAAGCACTCAGACTTATCCCACGAATGAGTTTGTGTGCATTATAAAGTATAATGCGTGTGCGAGTGCACTAGACACTGTACATATTTTATATATTGTTATTATAAAAGATTAAGGGGTCTAAACTTGAAATTACCAGATTTCACGTTAAATCGTCTCACCGACGAGTTTCCCAGGAATGAATTTATGTGCATTATTAAGGGTGCCAAACTTGGAATTATGGGTATTTACGTTGAATTAGCAAATATAACGCATTTTTAATATGGGCATATAAATTTACAAAAGAAGGAAAATTGTTAAACCATGTATTGGTTAATAAAGATTAATGGAAGATAAAATATAAGGAAATGTTTATGTTAAATGGGTTAAATAATAAAAACAAACACATACATAAGTTAGGGTGGTAAAAAATTTTTATTTTTATTTTTTCAATATGGCCACCCCGTAAATTTGTTACACATATCTACAGTATTAGCCTAGTAAAATTACAGCAATCTATCTTTAGTAGTAATGGAAGTATGGAACAAATCTGGGATACCTGCAAGACGACAAAATCACTGCAATGAAAAACTTTTTAAAATTCATAAAAACTGGCTTCTTTTAAAAAAAACGAAACAAAAGCTTCCGAAGTTCAGAAATAGAAGGAGAATTCGTTGACAGCAGATCTGGATAAATTGTTTGATATTGCCCATTCAAATGCTTTATATTTAATAAATATTGCGGAAGCCAGAGATTTTCTTATAGATCAAAGAGATGAGCGTAAAATGATAATAACTTCACTTATTAAGAAGATGGAAAAAATCAAAGAACGTTCTTTAAAACGAAAACATAGAGCTAAAGAATTAAGGAAAAAGGCCGCTGAAAATAATAGTGCAACTTTGGTGGTATCAAGCCAGGAAATATCACTGGATTCCAGCTTTAGTAGCACTTCTAGTACCGCTAGTATTACTAAGAAACAGCAAGACGAGGAGTTTGTTACGACTTTACAAAAAAAAAGGCACAGAACGACATCAGCACTAGTGACAGTAGTCAGCCATCAGCATCAACTAGTAGTATTTTTACAAAACATGTGACTGGCGCTCTTGACCGTAATAAGATAACCGATCGAGAAGCAGTGCGACTGATTATTCCGTTGTCAGCCGCACTTGCCTGCAATCCTGGTTCAATCTCAATTTCAGGAAGTACAAATCGACGAGCCAGGAAAAAAGCTAGGCAAGAATTCAATGAAAATTTGTAGGAAACGTTCAAGCCGTCTTATCCACTATTAATACATTGGGATGGAAAGATACTGCCTGATATAACGGGCAATAAGAGAGTAGATCGCCTACCGATTCTTGTCTCTGGCAATGGTACTGAAAAATTGTTAAGTGTACCCAAACTGACTGCAGGAACGGGAGAAAACACGTCTACTGCTGTTAATAATGCAATGGAACAGTGGAATGTCACGAATCAAGTCCGAGCTATGAGTTTTGATACTACAGCCTCTAACACCGGGGCCAAAAAGGTGCATGTGCTCACCTAGAGGTAAAGACAGGCCGTGATCTTTTATGGCTTGCCTGCCGTCATCATTTGTTTGAAATTATGCTTTCAAAAATATTCACAATTTGTTTAGGCCCATCCAGCTCTCCAGAGATACAATTATTCAAGAGATTTAGAGACGCTTAGGATACATTTTGACGAGATCGTTATGACTGCCTTGACTTCAGTTCTAGCACGGAGCAGTTCGTTGAACATACTCTTGAGAGTCTGACAGCTGCTTCATCAGGAGAAAAACAAGTCAGAGATGATTATAACGAGCTAATAGAGCTTACTACGATTGTTCTGAACAAGCTACCGCAAAGGATTCACCGGCGTTGCCCAGAGCCAATACATCGTGCTCGTTGGATGGCAAAACTGCTTTATGCTATAAAGATTTTTCTCTTTCGGTGTAATTCAAACATATTCAAGCTGACTGAGAGAGAAGAAAAACAAATTACCAGATTCGTTACGTTTGGTGCACTTATTTACAGCAAAATTTGGATTGAAGCGCCTTTGACAGCAGATGCACCGATTAATGATTTAAAACTTCGGAAAAGATTAAAATCATATGAAGCAATAGATGCTGAAATTAGTACAGCATCGAGAGAAGTCTCAGAGCGTCATTTGCGGTACTTATCAGATGGACAGTAGCCTTTGCCTTATTTTCCGACAAGGTGTCTTGTGACGAGAAAGTTGGTATTATTCAAAAAATGAATGCTGCAGGGGGGTATCGTTCAGTACGTGGTGTTTCTTCTAAACCATCAATCATAGCCACCTTAGAAGTCTTTGCATCCGAAAGAACATTACGGAAGCTCACAGTTCTTGACATTAAAGATTCATTTCTGCAGTTGCCTGTCGAGACTTGGGGGGGAGAATGATGATTATGTTCAAGGTAGAACTTGCATTAAAAACTTACGTGTCGTTAACGATACTGCGGGAAGAGCTGTAAAATTATTTGAAGATTACTTAGTAGATTACATACTTAGTGGAAATGAGGAAGAAAAGCAATTTATACTCCACGTAGTAGAACAAAATAGAAAAGTCATTTCTACCGAAACATCCAAAAAAGACTTAACAAACATAGTTTTAGATTAATAAAAAAGAACTTTGCTGCACCTAATTGTTTCATTACATGTTTTGTTTCTTTTGATTTGCAATATTTAAATACTATTTTTTAATAACAGTAAGTTAATAAGTAGCATACTAAATTTTTTCATTTTATATCCTAACTTTTCCATACCAATGATTTTTTCGTAAAATTTGTTTACTTTAAAGTCGTTGAGCACCCCCTTTAATATAAGATAGGGGGTGAAATTAAAAATGGATAATAGTATAGATATGTATAACAAGGTATGGGGTGGCGAGCGTCTACCTGAAAATTTTTTTTTCGCCATATGTATGTCGGCCACCCTAATATATATATATATATATATGTATTTATGTGTGTGCACATGTACAATGTTTGAATTACGAGGTATGGTAGTCATTTTATATAAAACTAATAGAAGTATAATTATATTTTATAAAGACGGGTAAATTATTAGATTAAACGATAATAAGTATGTGACATCGGTTCAATGGGAGGGCAAGATCGCCAGGACGTAACACAGGCCAAGTTATGGCCTTCGTGGACACGGGGAGTTCGGAGTGTACGCTCCGACGATTACGCGCTTTAACACTGGAAGGACCAAGGCCGTCAATTTGACCGCACAGTGATTTCATTCTTGCGGTCAAATTGATAGCCTTGGTCTTTCTAGTGTTAACGGAGGTTTGGGACGTCTCGCCAGCCAGTACAGAGCTCAAACCGTTTGGACCTTCCGCGTTTGTCGTGCGGACGTGTGGCACTGTCATCGCGGACGTAACCATCGATGGGGTCACGGTCGAGGGAGTCGTGATTCAGGTGATCCTGGACGATCTCCAAGGCATGGACATGTTCGTGAGCAGAACGTTTACCGAACATAAAGTCGCAGCCTTCACCAAGGCGGGGGGAACCCTGCATTTTTCCCAGAATCGCGATGTAACGGCGATGAACGGGCTGACAGCGGTCCTGGTTGCCACGGGTTGAACAACGGTGAGAGCGAACTCCATCTCCCTGGTGAAAGTCGCGGGATGTGACGCGGTACCCAGGGTCCCGGTAATTAACTGGGGAAAACGCAATCGACAACTGGAACCAGGATGCGTCGCGGTGCGCGGGAATGTCACAGAGGTGCGAACGACCGTCCCCCCGACGGTACGGGAGTACATCCCGGAGACGGAGGTTCGTGTGGGACCGGAACAGACAGCGAAAACAAAGGCGCAGCTCCTGGAAATACTGAACGACTATCGGGATTGCGTGGCCTTGAATGCGCGCGAATTAGGCTGTGCCCGAGAGGTGGAGATGGAAATCCGAGTGCTTGCACTGCATGGGACGCGCCGTGAGCCGATACGGCTTGTACTGCACGGGCGGCGCGTCCCCCCGTGCAGTGCAAGTACAAACCGTGCAAGCTGTGCAGTGCAAGCCGTATCGGGCGACGGAGCGAGAACGGCGAGAAATCCGGGACATCCTCAGAGGGTGCCGCGAGACGGGAGTGGTGACCGATACTCAGTCGAGGTACGCCAGCCCAGTGCTGCTCGTAAGAAATAAATCGGGCGAGGCCAGGCTGTGCATCGATTTTATAAAATTGAACGCCATCACGGAGCGCGTGCACTTCCCACTCCCCAATATCGACGACTATCTGGCACGAGTCCGGGATAGCTCCCTATTCGTGGTGCTCGATCTCACTCACGGATATCTGCAAATCCCGTTAGCTGCAGACGGGCGCAAGAAAACAGCCATCATCGCTTCGGAAGAAACCGTGGAGTTTACGCGAATGATCTTCGAACTTATGAACGAGCCAGCCTACTTTCGTAAAGTGATGCATAAGGCATTGGGGCCTTTGCGGGACGAGGTCGCATTATTTTACTTCGATGATATCTGGATTCCAGGGAAGGAGTGAGCGGATTTGGGCTCAAAGTTGCGGTCTGTGCTGGACGCCTTGAGAAAGACCGGGCTAACGATCAACTTAGCGAAATGGCAGTTCCTGTTCCATCGCGTTTCCTGACTGGGGCATGAGATATCCGGGAGAGGCATCGAACGGGGAGCAGCTAAGGTCGGCGTAATCAAATCATACCCAGCGCCCCGGAATGCGCATGAGGTGCGCCGGTTCTTGGGCTTGGTTAGTTATTGCCGGAAGTTTGTCCCACGGTTCGCCCAGTTAGCCGCGCCGCTGACGAGACTCCTGCGGAAGGCGATACAATGCGAGTGGGCCAAAGAGCAGCGGGAGGCGTTAGAGGCGCTAGAGGAATGGCTGGTGGGGCCGCCCGTGTTAAGGGACAACACCACTGTGACTCCCCGTTTTTTTTTTTTCATTTTTCAGCAATTTTTTTTCGTTGGAAAAATAAGACCTATTCGAAAAACTGTTATGTTTCTTGCCTTGTATATTAATTTTTTCAAAAACATTTTTTACACATTTTTCACGCTGCATGGTGGCGCTGGGGAAGCTCCCGCGTCAGGTGTTGTTGTCTCCGCAGTGGTTCGCGGCACGCAGCAAAACTCTCTTCAACGTCGATCTGAAAAAAAATACCCAGTATTTTCGTTAATAATACGATATTTTGAAGTGAAATACGTAGAGATTTGGAAAAACATTGATTTTTTAAAAATAGGCGCGCTTTTGAAATTGAATAATGATTTTTGAGCCAACTTTCGCGTCTAAAATAGGCTATATAACTTTTATTATTATTGAGATATCGAAAAAAATCCTATGTAGTTCATTAGATAATCTATTTTTTATTCATACAGTAAAAATTTGAAGTCGATTGGATAAAAATTGCTCGAGTTTTGCTGCGTGCCGCACTCAAAAAAGTGGTTTCGAGAAAAACGCGTTCAAAGTTTTAGGTTTATTAATCTGTGTTATGAATTGAAGAAAATTATGTACCTTCAATCAGCGATACCAGCACCATGTAGCTGGCCTTTAAGAAGCAGAACATTGTCTCCTGAATGCTTCCTCGAACTTGTCGAGGCTTTTCTTGCTTCTTTGGCAGGGTCTGTAAGCGAGCGCTCCGCCAACTGAATCCACGCTGTGTCGGTGTCAACGCAAAATTTGAAACAATTTGGGCCGATGGTTATACCCAATATCTCCAGAACCTTCATTATACTTTTCAGGCCATCATTGAACACTAATACCGCGAAATCAGTCGCAATATCAACGATCTTTTGGTTCCGTACTGGGTCTTGGGGCTATCGCCCAAACTGATTTATTGCAGATTTCATTATTGTTTTGCGAATAGCCGCCCAAACAACGCTGCAGCAAATCGCACATGCTCAAATTTACAGAGATTGGCAGAATTGCCTCCAATACTTCCTGAGGCAGAGGTGGCTTATGGCGATATTCAGAAATATCACCATTTCCGACCACGTGCCGCCACGAACACCACGGCTCGGCTACCTCCGGGCAATCGTTATGTTGTTGCTCACTGTCGGTGGACATTTTATGTTTGATAATTGCCCAAATTGCCTTCCTCATTTTGGCACCATCATCGCTGTTCCTCCGAATAGCCAAGCCGTAATATGTGCTCAACTCGTCAATCAATTTTCCGGTGAGCTTTCCTCTGCCAGACAATCCTTTTTTTTCACGATTTCGCGGAGGTGCAACCCCATACGTTTTTGCACATGATCGATGCACTCCTTTTTTTATCTCGAAACTTTTATATGGACCGCTATTAGATATGCCCAGAAACGTTTTAGAATCGCCATCACCAATATAACATTTATATTTCATGCCATAGAGCTCTTCAGACCGTTGAAACATTTCGATACCCGCGCCGACTTCCATTTTTCCAGAGGAGCCGCTATGGTTCCGGAGTTCGTCTGGCACTGATTCTCGTAGGTAATTTTCCATTCCCTGTACTCCGCAGTGGTTTCGTTTTTTCCCAATGCTCGCAAGCTTTGCAGTATTTCGATTTAACTATAACGTCGATCACTTTCTTAGTGTACTGTCCGATAACTGAAATCGTTAGTTATACCGTCCTCTAAATCGTCCGATCATTCTAACTTTTTTGCCGACGTGCTCACACATTCTGCAGAACTGTTTTCGGAGCGATAACGATTCGAAGGTTTTCGATTCGAGATTTCCGTCCGATTCTTCGTCACATAGCTTCGTTTTGTTCCCTTTCTCCCCGCGTACACTTGGACCACCGCGTACACTTGGATTTCTCCATTTCAATGTGGAACGAAACGATTCGGAGCGATTAGACACGAATAGCGTCGCTTCTATCCACAAACTGATGCCATGGTGCTATTCCTATACCTGGAAATTTTTCAATTATCGCCATCTATGGCGTGCTATTTTTCGAAACTATATTTATAATAGCCGATTTTTGTGAGGGGAGCCAAAAGAATACCTGGGAAAGGTGGGAATACCTGGCGATCTTGAGGCGGCCAGCTGCGCGGGACACCGAGCGTCGCGGAGCGCTGCACGGCTTCACAAAGTATTCAATATCTACGAAAATAATTATTTGTTCGACCCGAGTCCAACGGCATCTTAATCTTAAGGCAGACTTTGTCCTGAAAAATTTCAAAAAATCAATTTCTTTTTAGTACGGATTTTTAATCTACATGTAAGTAGAAATGAATCTGTCGAAGCGTTTTCCGGATTTCGAACGTTTACGATATTTTGAACGCATTTGAAGTTGACACCGTCAGCGCACTCTGACCCAGCTAGCTGGGTGAATAGGGTCCCTACTTTCTCCTTTATCGATTCTGTAACAGTTATTTCAGTCTAGCTTTGCCATTGAAAGCGAAAACATCGTAGCGTCTGTGGTTTTTGTTTTTCGTTATAATCACGTAATTTATCGAAAATTTGTGCACAAGATCCCTCGAAAGGGTACGAAAGATCATCCGAAACAGTACGGGCGCAAAAGATCGCATCCGCAACCCCCTAATTGCTGGGAATTCGAAAAGAGCAAGTTGTTCACAAGTACGTCAGCGCAGAGAATTTTACAAAGTGGCAAATTGGGGAGTTATGAAGTAAGTGTTGATTCAGTGCACTGCTTTTTGAACTTCGTATTAGTTTTTAACTTCTATCCGATAACGCTTTATGTAACGAGTGCAATGGACGAATCGCTTTTTCCATGCGTGATCGACTAGGCATTGGTTTCAAACTCAATTTAAAATGCGAGTGCGGGGAAAAAAGTGTTACGTCGTACCCACTTATCAGTAAAGCTTATGAACTAAATCGCTGAATCGTGTTTGTTTTCCGTTTATTAGGCCTCGGCATAAACGGTTTGAGCAGGTTTTGTGGTATGATGGATATTTGCAGCCGGATGGCGACCACAATATATTACGCTTGTGTCGGAAATATACGAATCGCGATGAAATCGGTTTACGACATGGTACTGAAGAAAGCTGTAGCAGAGGAGAAGAGAGAAAACGTTTCTCGAGGACTACAGGAAGATCACTTCATCGTTTCAGGAGATAGCACGTGGAAAAAGAGAGGATTTTCATCTCTCATTGACGTGACTAGTCTGATTGGATACCGGACCAAAAAAGTTGTCGGCGCCATGGTCAAATCGAAGTTTTGCCAATCTTGCAGCTTTTGGGAGAAAAAGAAAGATGAAGATCCAGCTGATTGCGATGAATGGGAGGAAACACACATGGAAACTTGCATCGCAAACCACGTCGGTTCCGCAGGAAAGATGGAAACGGACGAAATCACCGAAATGTTTCTCCGATCGGTAGAATTGCACGGAGTCAAATACGTCACTTACGTTGGGGATGGTGACAGTGCTCATACTCAAAACAGTAATGAGTCACTTAATAATACGATTTGGATGCTTGCGCCCAAACATCTTCATTCCGGCGCAGATGTGGTCAATATTGCCTCAGAATTAGCAGTGATTATCTTCAACAAAGGTGAGGAATCATTGTTAATTGCCATGGATCTCATGAGTGTCCGGATTAGCACATTTGCCGAAAGCTGGGATCATTCATGGAACAAAGCAAGGATCGAGCGCGCGGAGAGGCAGGTGACCGACGCAGCAAAAAAGGCCCGGATTGAGCAGCGGGAGATGTTAGCGGCTCAACATGAGCAACTAGAAGAAGAGGAGGGATGCCTCTATGGACCAGGCATTGCCGATTAGCGGTAATTATAAACACATTTGCGTGAACACTGTAACGTGGATTTCTTTTAGACGTCAACCGTAAGCGGTGGTAACGTCCCTCCAGCTCAGGGCCGATGCCACGGCCACGGCATAATCCCGTAGGGTTCTCCCAGCGAAGTGACTTAACCCTACATTTCTACTCATGTTGCGACGAACGCATCATATAGACTAATGATTTTATTGAAATCCTACAAGTATGATTGATATGTTTTCACTGCTAATATAACTTTGTATGTTACTAAATAGAGAAAAACACCATTTTAAATAATATTATGTTATAAACCGCACCTTCTCCACCGTAGCGTCCACTCGGTCCCCCTTGCTTACGATCACTCGCACGGCGCGAAATTTGAAACGGTTCGCGTGAATAACTAATGATCATCAACACGGAAGTAAAAGAGGAATAGTTATTGTAACTTTATTTGCAACAACGGGGCCCCGCCTGGGCCAGTCGCGTATAATATCACGCAGTCGATATTGTAATCCGAGCCAGAACGTCCGCCCGCCAGAACGTCCGTCTGAACTCAGAGTCCTAGCGGCGAGAGAGCGTTCCTCGTAACCCGCGGCGATAGCGAGCCGCGGTTTTCCCTCCGGCTCCCTTCCCTCGTTTGTTTCCCAAGGATCACCCGGTCCTTATCAGCCAATCAGGGAAAAGGGGAAGGTAACGGCTGTTACACTCGGCCATCCTGGAATGAGCTCGCCCTCGAGCCATGGAGTGGTGCCCTTAATCCCGGCATCGCGCGGGTAACCGGGCCTGACGTTGTGGCCGTTTCGAGATGCCATTGTTGGGGCAAGTAGCTTCTTCATCTCGGGCCGCGGGTGATTGCGGTTCGGCGGTCACGACCACCGTCCTTTTTGCCCCGCTTCGGCTCTCATTGTCGCTGCTCTCGTTGTCTCTGCTCTCGTTGTCGCTGTCGCGGTGTGGCCGCCAAATCTTCAATTGACTGGCGTGCGCAGTTCCGGCGTATCGGCGTCCCTCCTTCGACTGCTAACTCACGATACGCAACGTATCACCGGGGTATCGTGCCGCTATCGCGTACGGGCCTCGATACCGGGGCTGCAGTTTGTGGCTTTCCTCTGTGGCTCCCTTGGCCGCTGCCACGTACACTAAATCCCCGATCGTGTACTCCGGGTTTTTGATGCGTCCGCGTTCATACCAGCGCTTCATGCGCTGCTGCGCCTTCTCGATCCTGCCGCGGGCTTCTTCCTGGAGCTCTGGCGGAGGCACGTATTCCTCAGAAAGGGCAGCGACGGCTCACAACGGGCCTTCGTCCCGGCGTGCGGCATACCCGTACAGGTGCTCGAAAGGACTGCGCCGTGTGGCGGCGTTCGGGCAGTCGTTAAGGTCATGTTGGATCTTTTCCAGGCGCCGATCCCAGTCGCGTCCCTCAGAATCGCACAGGCTGGTTTGTAAGGCCCCGAGCAGTGTTCCGTTTAGTCGCTCGACGAGACCGTTTGCACGTGGATGGCGTGGAGAATTCAGCACGTGGCGGATCCCGTGCTGTTGACAAAATGCTGCAAACGCCTTAGACGTGTAGCTCGTACCTCGGTCGCTTACGATCGTTCCTGGAGCGCCGAAATTATTTACTAGGCGTGTTAGCGCCTTCACGACGCCGCGCGTTCGGGTGTCTCGAACCGCCTACAACACCACGTATTTTGTTAACGAATCTATTAATACGAAAATAAACTTGTTGCTCGAGGCCGACGTCACGAAGGGTCCGAAATGATCGACATGGACTCGAGCGAATGGCCGTTCTCCCGGAAGTATCGGGTGAAGTTCGCCTGCCGGTCGGCCGCGCTTCGACTTGGCCATGAGGCAGGGTACACACGCTTGAATGTGGCCCTTGGTGTACCGTCGCATTCCGGGAAAGTAGTAGACCTGGGCTAACAGTGCGCACGTCCGAACCCGCCCTGGGTGGCTCCGCAGATCGTGATACCGAACCAACAGCCCTTTTCGCATGGCCTTCGGTACCGCCAGAAAGTCTCTTCCCTCGCACCTTTTGATGAGGAGTCCATTCTGTAAACGATAATTTTTTATTCTCCCTTTTTCCGCGGTGGTCCTCTCGTTCGCCGGTTTCAGGAGAATTCTCCTTTTGTCCTGGGTCTCTGGGTCAGCGTATTGGTACATCTCGATCTCCTGTCCATCATCGGTCAGGACTAAGATGTCTCGCCTTATCGGCTCCGAATCCCCGGTGGAATCCGATGGAGGCGGTGGCGCGCGGCTTAGGGCGTCGGCATGACGCATTTTCTCTCCGGGGCGATGTTCGATGTGGTAGTCAAATTCGCTCAGGGCATCGATCCACCGCACTACCTGCGGTTTTGTTGTTCGCACCGCATTGATGTGGATCAGCGACTGGCAGTCCGTCACGATCCTGAACGGGAAGTTCAGGAGCAGTGGACGGAGCCTGCCTACGGCCCAAACGATCGCTAGCAATTCTAATTTGCTGGAGTGGTAATTCCTCTCGGGGTCGCTGGTCCGTCGACTGATGGCGTACGCGAGGTGCCATTGCTCGTCGTCATCTTTTTGTAGTAGTAGCGCTCCGAGGCCGTCGGCACTGGCATCAGTGTGTAGTTGCGTCTCCCGCGTCTGCTCGAACGGTCGTAGAACCGGACGGCTCGCCAGGGCGTCCTTCAGCTCCTGAAAGGCCCGCTGCTGGGTCTCCGTCCATCGGTACGCCACCCCTTTCCGTAGTAGAGCGTGCAGTGGCGCTGCCACATGTGCGAAGCGTGGTACGAACCGCCGGAAGAAGCTGGCCATCCAGTGTTAATATTACTAAAACGTAATAGACTAAAAGGAGAAGGGGTGCAGGGAGTACTTATATATATATATATATATAGAGTTACCTATGCGATTTTGAGAACAATTTTTCGATTTGACGAACACTCCCTGGGCCACCTCGAAATTTTTAAATCCAATTTCTCCCAAACCATGAAACCGATTGGGATGAAATTTATTTTGTGTACTCAGAAGGCTTGATCCAAGAGGAACATGCTCAGCATATTCCAAAATTTTGAAAAAAATGGTGTAGTTTGTGGTTACCATGGGAGAAATTGCGAGCTACACTCCATTGTAATGCACTTTCACAAATTTGCCG
>JAPYZJ010008265.1:0-11643 GCA_030522765.1 Ophioninae sp. B BG-2022a
TATTTTGATGAAACATCAATTAATTTCTGGTTTTGAGTATTAGAAAACTTGGATAGATAAATATACTAGTAATAATCGCCTTTACTGTTGGTTTAACTTAAAAAGTATGTCTTTCACAACGATTCCCTCTTAAGGGGATCAACTCGTACTACTTTCCCCTAGTCTCTTTAGTGTGTATAAGCCCGACATTCATGCATAATAACTTCAGTGGGTACCCGGGTGCCTGGTTATTGAACGAAGGAGGTATCAAGTTTGATGGTTAATAACTATTATTAAATAATGTATTATGAAAAAATTTGACAAAAGTTGGGTTTCAAACTACTTAAATTTCGGGGATCCAGACGGTTATATAGTTTTTTAAAGAAAAAGTTAATAAATTTTATCTACAAAGCTGAAATGGATACCTGGGTACCTGGTAATTGACCGGACGGTTAACGAGTATTACGAAAATCGTCGAATTTTTCGCGGCCGCGAGGAAACCTGGGGCAGATTAGAAAAGGGGGTTGGGATATTGAGGGTAGAAATTTCGGAAATATTCTTTCGTTTATTGCTGTTTCATAGGTTAGCTCAACGATAATTTAGAACGAAAATATTGTGGAAAGCCCAAAAGTTACGACCAGGTTCAAGTCAAGTGAGTTACGGAAGATCTTTCACGAAATTGTTGATAGCTGCTTTATTCGTTCATATATTTTGATAAATTCAGTACACAACTACGTTAATAGGCATAAAGATAAGCTTACTCTTTTTTTTTTCAATTTTATCTATTTCTACAAGATAATATTTTTTGTAACTTTATCTGTCCCCAAGTCTTTTTTATTTCACCTATCTTTTTAAATTGTTATTTCTAACTAATGGTCTCAACCCCTTAATTACGAGATGCATTTCACAATATCTATAATGTCCACATAAAATGTTTCCCTATCGCTTTGATTTTATGAGGAATATTCCAAAAAATATGATAACAATAAAATTATTTTTTTCAATTCAAAGTACTCTGGCAATGCTCGCAATTATTTCGGGAACTATGAATTTTTTTTACGAATTCATAAATCCTCAGATGGTGGTAATAATCGGGATGGGACCGGTGGTAATCCAGGTCAGTAACCGGAAATACCATTTCTCTTTTATTTGCGGTTTTTCAATTAGTCAAGTTTTAGTTTTTTTTCCTCGTCTGTCTTTTTCTCGTTCCAGAGAGCGAGGAAGCTCTCTTTCTTTCTCTCAGTACTCATTCTATCGTTCGGAAAACTGCCCTCGCGGCTCGCACGTACTTTCAGCCTTTCAACCCCTCACGTACCACACTGTTTTACTCGTAGAAATAAATCTTATGTTTTTCGCGTATAAGCGGCCTTTTAATATCACCACTCTTGATTTACCGTCGCACAGTGCGTGCATCTATGCCCTACGGGGTCCGCGATTTTCCTCCTTCTCTCCTCATAGAGTTCTCCCTCTCTGAGGGACTCTCGTTCTCCCTCCGTCCCCACCGTCATCCCTTTCGTGTTCTCCAACATTTGTCTTCCCATACGGAGGACATCGAATAATGCGCGGAGAATCATTGCCTGCGGGGGCCCGTTGCTCAAACGGTTTGCGGGGCTGTGTGAAGCCGACTATCTGATTTAGCACTCGTATCCCCAGACCCCGATGACCGTACGAGCTATTTGACTAAACGCTGAGCGATTCGGCACTTACTCTTAACCTTTGACTGGTGACATGATTTTTGAGTAACGTAACTGGTGACGAACGGCCTGAGAGGCCGCTGCCGTATCTGATCTATAGCATAGAAATTCAATAAGGTAGTTTAGGGCTGTCTTTAAAAACAGTTTAATAACATATAAAGGAATCAAATAAAACTAACCAATAAACTCTAAATGTATTTTTTAATGAAGAACTTGCTATTACAATGTATGTAATAGCGGGGTGAAATGATGTTTCACTGTTACCGCCCGGCCTGTGAGACCGCTTGTCACCAGTCACAGGTTAATTCGTCCAAACGATAACATTTTATGTCCCACTTCTCATCACAACTTCAATATAATTAGCACTCTCTCGTGGCTCAAATTCCGTACTTTAACATGGAATTATTAAAAGGAAAGTAAGAAAAGCAGGTGAGGAAGACGCATTCACACATATCCAAACACATCCAAACCAACCCAAGTAAATTGCTGGCCTACTTGTTCCATTAGATTTTCGCCAATTCCATAATATACTTTGAATGAGAATTCTATAGAATGCCTGTATTATACACATTGCCAGTAATTTATAAGTACATATTCCTGCAAGGCGTTCTTAGGGGATTCCAAAATACAAAATAAATAAAGCTCTCTTTCCCTCTCTTCGTCTCTCTTTCTACGGAGCTCTTTCTCTCTCCGAACTTTTTTCCGCAAAGTTCTTCGCACTTAACGATGATTTTTCGTTATTGGCTCGCGGTCAGATCCTGAAGTAATATTTTTAGTACTGGACAAGTACAAACGATAGAAACAGAAAGCGATGAAGAGAGACAGAGAGAGAGAGGGAGAGAGAGTGCAATAATATAGAGACAAAGAACAAGCAAGACCAAAAGAGAGAGGGCGAGAGAGCATGGGAGGAGAGAGAGAGAGAGAGAAGGTGAGTTAAAGCGACAGAGAGACGGAGACCAGGGCGACGAGTAATATATCGGAGCGGAAGCGTCTCTCGCGGTTCAGTTTCTACAATAACGCGAAAGCTAATTATGCGCCTCGGTCGCGAGCGAGTGAGCTCGCTCGCGCGCCTTCTTCTCTTCTCGTCTGGGCAGTGGAAAACGATGAAGCGAGATGAGCCGGCGGTGTGCGGTGGCGTTGGAGGCAAGAGAATCATCGCAAAAAGCGTCGATAATCGACATCCTGCCGTAGAGAGTTGCCCCGGCCAGTCAAGTGGACGTTGGACGACCGGCCGCACGGCACTGTATGCGAGAGCGCCCAAGCTCGTCGATAGAGAAACAAAGAGAGGGAGTGTGCGAGAGAGAGAGAGAGCAGGAGAGACAGGGGCAAAGCGGCGAATCTACTTTGGTCCATGGTTAATCTTCCTCGTCTCTCGCTTGGGATCTCGGTCGTTGGTTGTATGCTACGAAAAGACGACGACGACGACAACAGGGATGACGAGGAGGAGGAGGACGACGAGAAGGACAACGATGCGGTGAGGAGAACGATCGCTTCGATGAACACGACAAGAGCTTCCTCCGAACCGTCTGATGCTCGCCGATCGAACTGTGGCGACAGACTATTAAACAAATAACCGCCAACCGCGAGAATATTGTGCATATATATCTTCACCTATATGCGCTGTGTATTAAACAATAAGAATAAATAAATCGTGAAAAAATAGTAGATCGACGAAACTATCGTTATAGCTGCCTGATTCCTCTCGAATGCTTGTGATGCCTATATGCCTATGTGCAAATGTGTGTGTACGTACATTGAGGGTGCATTTTAAGCAAATTACTTCGAAGACCCTTCTCGAACGGTCCAATGGAAACGTTAACGCATTGCACTAGTCCCTCATGTGTTAAGGCTTAGACAAATTCGGGGTTCGCAATGAAGGGAGAATACAGCCAAACCTGGATAAGCGAGAGTTCAAGGGAGCACAATATCATTCTCGCTTATAGAGGTTTCTCACTAACCCGAGTTTCTCGCTAATGCAGGTACAAGGGTAGCGTTTCTCTCTTATAGGGGTACGCAGCAATAACAAAGCAATAACAAGTCACAGCAAGTACGAATGTAGTAAATATGTAATATGATAAAATGATGTGCATGATATGCACAACATATATTACGTACATATATATTTTTTGACATTTTTTGTTAATTTAACATCTGCTTTTATATTAAAAGCAGACGTTAAATTTGTAAATAAAGCTCGGATGTAGCTTATAGAGGTATCGATAAGTAGCAATCTTACTTACGGAGGTCTATGAGGGAAAAACGACTCTCTCTTACAGAGGTTTCTGTTTCTCGCTAATAGAGATTTTGGGACCTTAAAATGACGGGTCCTGGCTTTTCTCGCTAATAGAGATTTTGGGACCTTAAAATGACGGGTCCTGGCTATTACTCTCGCTTGTAGAGTTTTCTCACTTATCCAGTTCTCACTTATCCAGGTTTGACTGTATACGATTGTAAATTTCCTTTTATTGGCTTAAGTAACCAAACATGATATTAAAAAGGTTTTGTAAGAATCAAAATGTTTATAGTAATTAAAAAATTCAATTTCCTGAAAGTTTTATCGCTGATCTGTAGTATTTTGGGAAAATTCTCGAATAATCGATTTTTTAATTTTGAAGTCGTTAAGGTGGCATACATTGTGAGTTACGAAAGATTACTTAAACTTTTTCTGGGTTACAGTAGCTTCCAGCCTGATGTTTTCAGGATTAGGCAAATGCCAGTGGGTTCGTATTGATTCACGACCAAGGTTGTATCATTGGAATGCAACAATTATGCATCTGTTTTCCTTAATTTAATTTGCTTATGTTATATGACGTTTAAGTTCGCATGATTGGAACACAATAAATATGGATGTTTGTTCACGAAGGCTGCCCGTCGCAACAACTGAGCTCCAGCTTCATCGTTCGCGAAGATAGAAGACAGTAGTGGATGAAAAAAATCGGTTGACGAGAACGCGGTTCGGTGAGTTTACGGTATGCCGGTGATACTTAAGCGAAACGATATCAGTATATATATATATATATGCACATACACACACTCACACTCTTTCTCTTTCGTTTTTCGACGTGACGATCCCGAACACTCGAGTACCACCACAAATGCATTTATTGCGCGAACACAACTCCTTCTCCATCCTCATGCTATTCCTCTTGTCACTTCTTCACCTTCTTTTTCTTTAACCTTCTTTGCTCGGCTCGCGGATCCTATTTTTGCCGTCGTTCCATCGCCGTATAGCTCTCGAACTTATCCGACTCTGATCTGTTCAATTATTTTTGCGTTATGTCCTCGCCTCGATGAAAAGTCATCGGCGATTCTTTAACTTGCCAGATATAGAGATGGCGGGATAGAGGGGGCGAGGAAGAGAGAGAGAGAGGTAGAGAAGGAGGAAAAGCGCGGGCGAGTAAGATAGAGCGTACAAGAGGAAGAAAGGAACGAAGAAGGGTCGAAAAAAAAATTAAAAAGTTGACGCTCATCGGCTGTCTCCAGATTTAACGCTTGCTTCCGTGCTCCTCGTGTACACTTTACATCTTGGCTCTCCAATCAAGGAGCTAGAGATCGATGAGAGATAGATCGCTCGGAATTCATTGGCCATAAAAGATCTCCTTTGAGCATGGCTTTTTTGCGCGTTCTGCAACGTGTTGCTCGTATCCAAGCAAGAAAAGCTTACAATTTATTTTTCATTCATGTTCTTACGTTTCCGTTCGTACGCAGGGAAAAGGGGCGGTAAGAACTGACGAATAAGCAAACTGCATCGATTGTGATCGTGATCGGCCCAATAACGGTGCTAAGGTGTATTGGACTGAACGACCTTGGAGTTTCATCGATTTCTCAATGGTTCCTTCCTACGTCGTCCAGAAAGTGGCGATCGAAAAGTTTCCGAAATTCTGCTTTTTGGAACGAAAACCAACTTGCCGAGACCTATGGGTTTTCGTAGCTATTGTCTCAAAGATATGGTAGGTTGACAATTTTTTTTATTTGCTAATCGTTAGCTTGAAAATTGTCAAGAAATATGAGACATGTCCCTCAATGGCAGACATGGAAGGGAATGGAAAGCCTTATGGTCGCAACAAAAAACCCTATGGCAAATAGAATGCCTATCGATTCATCTTGCATACAATACGAACCCTGATAGCGCTAAATTTTTAGACCACCTTGAGATTTCGGTCTGATGGCTATTCGTATTTTTCCGCAAATCGTGTGAATTTTTCGCGAGATCCCGGAGAGTGGAGCAAAGACGGAGACGCTGCCGGGGGTTGAGGGATGCTGTAGAGAAATGAGACAAAAAGAGAGGAAAGGAGAGGAGAACCGTGCGGTGGAAGAGAGTTAGAAGAGACGGTCGAAGCAACCCGGAGCGAAGCACACGAAGCGTTCAGCTCGTTTTGCCGAGCACTGATGATAGTTTTTGCCCCGGTAAGATTTTTTGCCTGGCCACCCTCGGGAGGGGGTGGATGATATATGACCGCCTCCCGAGACACTGGACGCCCTCGATTGCTAGAGGAAAAGAGCTAGAGGGAAATAGACACACGGTGAATGGGGGAAGGAGAGATTTTTGTCTTTCTCGCTCACTTGTGAACTCGAAGGGTGCGTACAACGTACGTGATTTCCTTATGTCGAATATATGACATACCTATACGTTCGAGAATTTCTAGCCAGTGTTCCGACTGCGTTCATATCGAAGACACCTCCACCCCGCGGCACACACCCGCTTTTTTCGTGACGTTCAAAACACGCGTGATTTCATATTTATCTCTCTCGCTCGCATTGTAGCTTATGACTTGAACCGTGCACTTGAATGAAGAGAAGAGTAATATGTTGCGACGATTGACATTCGCTTGATCGTTCAAGCTATTTCGGAGCCTGAGAGTATAATTGATCAAACGAATGGAAAACCGTATCAATCTCGTTCGTTTAACAGTATCTTATGGAAATCGATTATTATCAGTGTTGGATCGGTTCTCCGAAAGAACAAAAATATTGCGAGCGGAAAGAGAAATGATAAAAAATAAAATTCTGTTGAGCAATTAATTCTGTTGACTCCTTAAGAAAATAATAATTTTTCGAATAAAAAAACATGTTTGTTTTATTCGGAATTAAGAGGTGGGATATTAACGTAGGAACTCAGAGAAATCATTTCCTGGATCACAATTCGGAAAACAGGATTCTGATCAGAACCGAACTGGATCCATGCCCAAATTTCGTCAGGGGAACAAATTAATTTTCCGATAAAAAACTCTTTTTCCTAACTTTGTTCGGAAAAAATAGTGATCATCTGATTCTATTTTTAAAAACCGATTATAATTCGAACGCCACGGAACTCTTTGAACGTTCAACAGGCTCCGTACGTAAACGGAAGAATTTAGTCGCGCGATCAATTACGGAATCGAAACGGAAAGGGGATTCCGGGTATTTCCGAAGGTTCAATCGAACCCGTCCCTAACGGAGTGCGAGGGATAGAAGGAGGAGGAGGAGGAGGTTTTAAAATTCACTGGTGAGGTAACAGGGGCGGAAACTTATGGAACTAATGTGAAAATCGAGTGAGGACGCGGTGACTCGATATTTCATCTGTTCTGAGATGCTAAATTCAAGCGCAACCCCTGCCACGATCGAGCTAGGGTTGATTCACTGGATGCCGGATGGAGGGAGGATTCCGCAGCGAAAAAGGAAGGAAAGGGGAATGGGTCGTATAATCTTTCAGAAATTAGCAAAATATCAACAGTACACGGTGGAAACATCGGGAAAGGGGAAAGGAAGACGAACGGGAGACCAAGAAGTAGTCGCGGCTCACTTTTATACGTGTGTGCCGACGGAGCGATAAAACGAAGGGGAGCGAAAGAGAGAGAGAGATAGAGAGAGAAAGAGCACGGACGGCAAACGGAAATCCATGCAGAAGTATGGGTTGGGGGAGAGCAATGAATCAACTTATTTAAGGGTAGTTGGATTCCCCGAGACGTTGCACGAAGCCATCCCCTTTCCTTCGCTCTTTTCTATCTCTCTCTGTCCCTCTCTGACTCCTCTCCCCTCGCTGACTTAATCTCTCTCTCTCTCTCTCTCTCTCCCTCCCTCTTTGTCATACATTCCAGCCTCTCGCTACAGTTTTCTCGAATGATTTATCGTTTTCGTTCCTCATTCGGGAGTTCCGTTCGCGAGCCAAAACTGCGATACTCCAATCCTCCGGGTTATAATACAAATGTATACCTCGATTTTCGTAACATAGGCGTCCATTAGCGTTCGCATTTCTCATGGGCACGATCCGAATAAAGAATAATATTCCTTATTTGTCGAACGTAGTGAATGCGAACTCGAATGAATTTTTGAGAAGTATTATCGTGAAAATTTCAATTGATC
This sequence comes from Ophioninae sp. B BG-2022a, assembly GCA_030522765.1. Taxonomy (NCBI): domain Eukaryota; kingdom Metazoa; phylum Arthropoda; class Insecta; order Hymenoptera; family Ichneumonidae; species Ophioninae sp. B BG-2022a. The sequence continues at coordinate 8,016 of JAPYZJ010008265.1, forward strand.
GGCCCTTGACGCTCAAATTAGAGAGGGAGGCCCAAACATGGTGCAGGAATAGTGGATCGAAGGTGTGGTTAAGGTGATGGAACCGCTAGTCAAACTTTGGACACAAAAAAGTGATCCGTTGGTCGAGCGGTCTAATGCCCGGGCTAAGTACCGGCCAGCGGATCAAGAGGTCCAGGGTTCAAACCCCGGTACCGGCCGAGAGTTTTTCTTCGAAATTTTTCGATGAAACTCGTTCAAGCAACCGGGAGGTGAACTTGGGACCGGCTGTACCAGCATGTAGGTTTTCCGCAGTTTCCCTATGCCCGTGGCAGAAATATCATGGTGAATACGGGACAGAGAGGGAAAGTCAGCTTCGGCCGCAAGGGGGGTGTGAAGACTAGGGAGGAGAAAGTAAATTGAGCCAGAAAGGAGATAGAAGGAAAAACGGAAAAAACGAAAGAGGCGGATAAAACGTAAAAATGCGCAAGGGTATATGTTGGAAAACTGGAAGCTTCCACCAAAACCCATAAACCCGACAAACCCTGACGTTCCTTCCAAATTATGGTCACTTCGTTATCCAAATTTCCTAATTACTGATAACCACCATTGCTGTTACTGGTCTATGCAATGAATACTCAGTGTGATAAGAAGTAGAGCCTGTGTAAGGAAAAGTAGGCATGCGAGGTTGTGCCATAATTAGTCATTTAGGAAACCGTAAGTGGCTCCGCAGATCGGTATCCCCTTCCATCTTTTGGCGGAAGGACGGAAGGGTCCAGCGACTCCCGGCGCGTTATCTCAAAATTGTTAATCATATCTGTGAAGCCGAGGGACCGACACGGAAAGCCTGATTCGAGAATCTCACACACTTGTGTATGTATGTGCGTTTGTCACAAACTGTAATCCCAATGATCCTCACGGAGACCTTTTCTCTCTCGCTCTTATGGACTTATCTGACACCTTCATCAATTTAAAGTTATTAATTATAGGCTCGTACGCCGGGAAACGCACTACGGGTATTTTCTGGCGAACATTGAACCAGCCGCGGCATGTACCCCCATTGTCTTCATTGTCGTAACAATGACGTTGTCAACGAGATCACCGACGTGTCGCCACATTTTGGTGCCTCAGTGGCCCGAGCTTTCACACGGTGTGTCATTAATAATTATTTAACCTGTTCTCTGCAGAAACTCACAAAGTCACTTCGCCATGCGGATCTCACATGTAGAGGTGTAGCGTGCATTATGAACACGTCTTGTGGGCATGGAAGATGCGTTAGAAATTATAGATTTTTTTCTTTTGACGCTGATATTTTTTCGACCGATGCTGAAAGATTCTAGAAGACTCGTTCCGAAATTTTCGAAAACAAAAATGTATATTGAAGTCTAGTTATTTTATTTTATCATAGAGAATCATGCAATTCCCATGCAAAAATTCCACCACGTACGATTTTGTATTTTAGAACTGCCAAATTCTTTAAATTATAATTATTGCTTTTCTTACCTGATGTAGTTGAATTTAGGGAAATTTTGAAATTAAATTGTCATTAAATACATCAACGTTTGAAAACAAAATTAATTTTACCATGGGATGGTAACCTTATTGATTTTTGACGTATTATGATAACCTGGGGTTATAAACTACCCCCATTTTGGACAATTAATATACCCGGTAGAATTTCACGAAAAGAATTCAACTTGAGCTCATTTTTTTCGTTCTTTAAACCATTTGCATCCTAGCGCGGATTATTCAGTTGAAAGTTTGATGCAAATGGGTCGATGCCAAAAAAACACGCCTACGGCGATTCCACTTGGAGTACGAAACATTAATAAAAAGTAAGGTAGAAGGATGAAAAACGTGAAAAGTTCGTAAAAATTACTTTTTGGATTAACTCGCCTGGAGTGATTTTTCACCCCAGGTTCCCATTGCAGGGTAAATGGAAACCACAATAGATGTGCAAATTTAATTAAGTCGATTTTATTTACTGATTGATTTTTGTTTCTAAATAATCAAATAAAGCCGGTCGAGAATACGATAATTTTATTTTCGGCGACTGGAATCGCGTAAATTGAATATTAGGTGGGTGTATGGGTCGTTGCTAGGGGTTTGCCGAATGTAATTAGGGTGGATTCCGTATCGAATCATTTTGGCTAATTATTGCGTTATCGTTCCACCCGTTAGCGCCCCTCGAATTTCACTCGTCTGTTCTGTCTCGGAAAAAAAGAGAGTGAGAGCCGGGGAGGGAAAGAATGAAAGAGAGATATGGAGAAACGAGGAGAGTTGAGCGATCGTCTATGCAAATACCTAATCCTTTCGAAAATCCATCGGGGCGACGTTGACAGATTACCGTGAGGAAAAGAGCTGGAAAGGCGAGTGGCAGGTAAACTGACGCGTTTTAGATCCCGGATATTGTTGAGAAACGTCCAAACACCGACAAATTGCAATTTTGAATCGCGTTTGTTTTATCCTCGTTTAAGCTTCATTCTACGAGATCCAGGATTGCGTGATAAATGTTTTTATATAATCATTCAACAATGCTTCAAATTTTGATCATTCGAGTTTTGTAAAATTTCCTATCTTTTTCTATTATTTTTAGTTGTTCCTTTCTGTTTATACCTCCGGTTTTCCTCTGATTCTTTTTTCTCCTTATCATTTCATATTCTTTAAGTATAAAAATTTTAAACATACTTATTCATTTTTGTCCAATATTTATCCATATTTTATCGAAATATTGAATAGTTAAATAGAATTCTTTGATCTTGTCAGAAGTTTAAAGAATTGTGATCTCAGTTCGAATATTTCTACTGAAAATAATACAATTTAGGAATTTCGCTCTCGAATCGGGAAAGAGACAAGTAATAGTGATATGATTAACTAGTACGAGTAACCAAAAAAAAAATAATAAAAGAAAATAAACATTGTATCTTCAAATTTTGTTTTTCTCGGAAAACATTTCGGCGGAATTTATCGATCGAGGCCTTTCTCTATCGTACTTCCCTATGGTGTGAAAAGAAACAGTCACTATAGTTAAACATTGATCGTTGAAAGGCCTCCTCGAGCCAGGAAGAATTGAGCGCGGCATATTTTCCGAAATCCTTAAGCTATATGATAGCAGGAGTCGAATCTCGTACGTGAACAAAGTGGGCAAATTAATCATCTTTGCGGAACTCGGGATCGTTACAAAGGACCGGGGTCGATGTATATATAGGAACAATGGTCTTTGCAAGGAGGAAAAATATTTTCGCCTATTCCTCCCATATCCCGATAACAAATCGCGCTCTCCGCGCCACCAACCCCTTCGTCGTTCACCGAACCCCGACAATTTTTCGTTTTTCTCGTACGCAGGCAAAGCTTTGTTTTCGTGAAAAATATCTATTCCTTTCATTGCTACAGACTTTAGTGGTGGAAGCCCACTTTTTATCGTACCTACGAGAAAAAAAAATTTCGGTTTGTGCCTACTTGACACGCGTAGCAAGTGAATACTTCTTCTCTTGTACTTTATTGACCACTCTCATTTTGTTGTAATAATAATAATAATAATAATAATAATAATGGGGGGGGTTCCTTTATTCCTTTTATTTCCATGTATACCCTTGTGGGTTTTTACATATCTCCTTTTCTTTTTTCTCCTCGAGTTCCAATTTTTCTGATA
>JAPYZJ010008268.1:0-12864 GCA_030522765.1 Ophioninae sp. B BG-2022a
GAGTGAGACAGACCGATAAAAAGGTTTGCGTTACCGTCTACACTACGTGTATAAAGCACAAATGCAATTATTACGTAAAAATAGCATTACTTGGCTACAGATAAAACTACCACTTTTATTAAAGAATAACTCTGAACGGACTAAGATTTGGAAGTTCGCGTCATAATAACTTTTATTCAGCTGAAAAATATCTATCCAACGATGTAACACACATAGCTATTGGAAGGTGGGACCAGGATTTGCATCCTCCTTCTCTTGATCATTACTTTCATTGGAGCAATGCCAAGGTTTTGTTTCAACCTTGTTCGTCGAAATTTTTGGATTGGCCTCTTTTGGGAACTGAATGCGCGTAGTTGTCGTACAATCTACGCCTGAAATAGAAGAATCGCGAGGGATTGAACGAGAATTGACAACTGTCATGCAGACTGGGCTTAAGTTGTCTTTTGACAGGTCTTCGATAGTGTCGAATTCCTGCAGCTCTACAACAGGCGCGATTAGTCTTACGGCGCCATTTTTAGTATTATAAACCTTCAAATGGGCCTTACCGTTTGCGGTCGTTACTGGACAATCGCCGGCACCGATGCCTTCACGGATTTTGACAGGGGGAATACATTCCTTTTTCATCGTGCGGTCTGCCACCTGCACATAGGACGTAGTTTTTAAACGATCTGAATAATTCGTCACATTATGCGACTTTGATTCAGAGATGGAAACACAATCTACCATTTGAATTTCTTTCAGATTTAAATTATGATGTAAATTTAATTTTGAATTTCTTTCAAAAGAATTTCTTTCTCATTGGCGCTTCGTTTATTTTTATTTTTGATTTTGATTCTTTTGGTTTCTTTGATTTTAATTCTTGGCCTGAGATTTCATCATTATCGTTGTTTAATTTATTGATTTTTATTTCAGTTCTTTCCTCGCTACCGTAATTTTTCAATTTTTCATGGTCCCTGCTCTCTTTGGGGCAACGCCAGATTTTGTACTCAACATTTTTCATTGAATTTTTAAAATTGGCCTCTTTTGGGCTCTGGGAATACGAGATTGTCTTGCAATCATCGCTAGGAATAGAAAAGTCACGAGGGATCGGACTGGAATGAGAGATCGTCATGCAATCTCTACTTAATTTTTCTTTTGTGAAATCTTCGAACGTGTCGAAATGATGAAGTCTTACGACTGACACGAATGTACAGATTGCGATTACCGGATTTTCGGCGATCGTGGAACTATTCAGTGGTTCCGCTCGAGGTATGTGTTGGTCGTTTTTTGACTGACTTTGCCATTTTTTATATTCGCGAATTTGACAATTTTCTAATGTATGACCGATTTTTTTGCTATACCGGCAATTTTGAGGATTAGGTTGCAGCGAGTGATTTTATAATTGATAGCATCTGTCCGCGGTATATCCGCGAACATGGCAGTATTGACTCTGAGGAGCAGGCGAGAGCCGAGGATTATTATTTGAAAATTTTTTAATTTAATACGCGAAGTGCACTCAGTAGCCGAATGCCCTGGTTTCTTGCACATGTGACAAGATATTGTAGCTGATCTTCAATTATGGAAACATTTGTCGGCGGTATGCCCTGGGTTTTTACAAATTTGGTACATGACTGGCGCGAATCTGCAAGCCTCAGTGGCGTGATTATCTCTTTTGCAAATATTGCATATCCTCACAGGCCTAGTTGGGATGGCTCTTTCTGACCTGAATGAGCGCGACTCTAATTCCTTTCGATCTCGGAGATCATTTTCTATTGGAACCGCGTGGTCAATGGCGGTGGGCATGTCCGCGCACAATGGGAGCCGGTGTCCGATCTCCTCTTTTAATCCGCGTCTAAAGCTGGTTAAGAAATACTCCTCTAATTGCTGCCTAGGTCCGCGGTCCTCTACACCATTGTTAACTATTCTTTTTGCGACTAATATTTCTCTTGGCTTTTTTCTAATTCTTCTGGCAAATTCCATGACGCTATCGCCGTTTGCTAGATAAATGTTGCTGAATTGCTCCCAATAGCTGGATCTCGGATTTATTACGCGCGTATATTTTCTTCAAAAAGTCTATGAATTCGTTAACTGTCTCGAATTTAATTCCGTGAATGTGTTCTCTAGCTGTATCTTTCAGTTTATTTCTTAGTAATTCGCTAAATATTTTTCCGATTCGGGTGGAAGCATATCTTTTGCATCTTCACGTCCCGTAACAAACTCTGAAAGGGGATATTGGTTCCATCGAACTCTGGGACAGCGTTAATGGCTTCCCTTAGAGAAACTAATTGATTTATTGCGAGAGCCATATTATTTGAGTTATTTGGATTTTCTTTTATTCGTAGGATTCGCATGTGGATTCCTGGTCCATCAAATAAATATGCAAGGGCACATTCCCTTCCTACTTATCCCGGAGGAGACCCCAATTTTTATATATCACTTCCTGAGGGGACGTGGGCATATATTTATCGCGGTTCCCTCTTTTCAGCCTACGCCTAGCGCAATAGCTGGGGATAAGGGTGCAAGAAGGAGAAGTGTATGCAAGGATAGGAATGCTGAAATGATCTTAGTGGATTATATGATTTAACGACTCAGAATCCGCTTTATACGGGTTTATTCAATTAACCACTTAGGGTATGATAAATGAAGATCACAATTGCTTACGTTGTCCTCGGTGCTACCCTTTTACAAAGATCGAATGCGGGGCCTCTCGCAGGTAGGCCGATTTCCTTACTTGGGTATACGCTTGATCACCAGATGAAGACAATGGTTTACAGTGACGTAGCTTAACACAATAGTATTATAATCGACTGTACAAAGGATCGCGCTATTCGAGAGTTTACAACTTTACAAAAATTACAGAGAAGTTCGTGGTTGCCGTCAGTGGACAGGCGAGAACTTGTTTCGATGATCGCTGATCAGAGAGTTTGCTCCAAAGGTAAAATCGGGAGTGCTTGCTCCGGTGGAGTAGTTGGGAGAACTGACTTGAAGAATTTTCCATCCAAGCTTGTAGGAGGTTTGGATGTTGGAATAGTGGGAGAAGATGTCTTTAGAAAAACGCTTTTTTCGTGGTGCATAATTTTTGGATTGGTGGGAAAATATATGAAAAAGGAAATATCACATGTCATTGGTCGATTAGAGAAGGAGAGATATTTTCTGGAATTATGATTGGCTGCAGACTATGACTCTCATAGCCTTCGTACTAGTTCTTGGAATTTGGTCCGCCACTCGTTATCTCGAGTGTTGGAAAAACATGGGGAGGAAAACGGGCCTTGTTCGCGTCGCCGCGTTTACCCCAAGATAGATTTCATTGCCCCGGGTCTGAGCGAGCACATGGGAACTATCAACTCAGTTTTATGACTGGGTCAGCTTGCCTGCTCGGAGGATTTTCTTTCGGATTGTATATTTTAGGGACATAGGATCTGGTATTTCGTTCTCGAACGATCGTTATGGATTCAAGGATTTGTACCCTTACAACTGAGGAGGTTCTAGTTTTTATGCGTTTCCTATGGGTCGCTTAGTGTATACAATTTGCCGCTGGCGTTCGACAACCAAATTTCATTTTTCGTTATATTGTCGGCGGACGTAACATTGGATACACGAAATCGATATCGTCAATACAAAAAACGATTATTGCGATAACACCGGAATTGGATTTTTTTTTATTTCACCCGCCACCTACCAGAAGGGTGGTTTCCGGTGGACAAAAATCGATGTAATTTTTTTCTGAACGTCTTTTGGCCTACGAAAATAATATTGCCAACGAAATGAACGGTTACTGCGATACCGCCGAAAAGGGATTTTTTCAAAATTTGAGCCCCCCTCACAGAAGCATAGTTTCCACTGGAATGAAATCGTTGCCGTTTTTTTCGCGAAATCGTTTTGGTCCACGAAAATGATATCGCCAGTAAAAAATAGAACGATTATTGCCATACAACCGGAAATAGATTTCTTCAAATTCAATTCGCCACCCCCTGGAAGGGTGTTTTCCGGTGGACAAAAATCCTTCGACTTTTTTTTCGTGAACTCCTTTTTGATCATGATAACGATATCGTAAATTAAAAAAAACGCTAACGACTTAAAACGATCGGTCAAGCCGTTTTCCCGGACAGAATCGTCAAACTTTTGAAAATCATTAAGGGAACACGTATTTGGTCCTTAAATGTAAATAAAAGTTGATAATTAAACAACAAAATTTGATATTTCAGGGTAAAAATATTATCAGATTTTTCAAAAACATTTTAAAAAACCGCCCCCCTTCAAACCGGTGGCCAGCTTCACATAAAATTCCTGAAGCTCGTAAAGGAATCCCAACTCGAATGAGAGGGATAGCGGAAAAAATTTGTGGGCAAATATCTGTTAAGATAAATTATAGATTCTTACCGAGTTCGCGAGCAAGACTACGTGCGCTCTGAATCCGATTGGTTTCCATAGCATTTATGACCTCTTCGCGTCTTGCATCGGCGACGGTAGCCGTTCGGGGCCTTCTTGGGGCTGTCAGTAGGCCAGTTTCCTCGATTGTCTTGGCGAGGCTGTAAATATTTAATAATTATTAGAGGAAGACTAGGATACAATTCGAGCTCATTGTATCACGAGAAAGTAATCATAAATTGTTTCATAAAAATTGGCATTTTTCTACTTTGTCCATTCTGACGATAATCTATCACGCTGCATTTTCTGTTGCTGTAACAGATTATCCCAGTGTAGAAATGTGACAGGTGAGGATAAAAAAAATTATGGTAATTAATATAAAATACTTGATAGACCTACTGTCGAAAACTTTGGCGCGAGGGCACGGCTTCGCCGTAGTCGGCGCGGTAAATTCGCACTGCCGCGCTTAAATTATTTTCCGCTCGGACGAGGCACGCGTGCATATTTGTTCTTCTTTGCTCTGCCATGGTTATCGCTTCTTTAACGGAAATATTCCGTGTGGGAAGTGACATAAACAAAAGCAGTCGCAACCAGATGGAAACAAACGTGCGGAGACTAACACGAAAATATAGCGATGGACATCGACATGAACATCGCAGGTCACATACAATCGATTTCAGCCAATCGTTATACGTGTTGGCCATCATAATCACAAATAAACAATGTCCCTCCATTTGCGGCATTCTCGGAACAATGCACTCAGAGTTTCACAACCGACCTCACATTTCCCTAAAACATCCAAACCAAACACATTTTTAGGAAAGCCTCAAGTTACCGGCATCGGCGTAGTTGTTGATACAATAGGAGTAAAAGTATGGTAAAAGCGAGCACAAACCTACCATGGGCATGTCAGGAATGCCCCATCCAACACCCCAGAATCATCATCATCACTGCTATTGTCTGTTAACAAATGCGCTTGCGAACTCGAAGCAATCATATCAGGAATGTCCGATCGAAAGCCCAAAAATCCCTAAAGTATAGTAAAAGCAAAGAAGAGCTCGGTGCCTTCATACCATAAACGTTTCATATCGAGTTCCCCAGATCCAACCCGAGCAATGCTATTATCTTTGTTAATTAAAAAATATGCAAATAATCGTTCGCGAAGTATCGTTGCGCGTTATCGACGAACCAAATTGCTGCCCTACGAAAAATCTTCATCAATCTTTATTTTATTTTTCTTAATGACCAAATTTTCAAGTCATCATTCTCGAATTTCCGTTGCTGTGTTTCGGCCGAACGCACGCGCGAAAAAGCCCGCACGATAAACGCGTGCTGTGAACTGGCATGTTGAAGATGGCCGAAAATTATCCCAGATGATCCGCGAAACGTCAAATCACGCGTCAAATTCTGCGTTCCGACGCAAGTTTGACGCGGGTATCCTAAACTTGCATATCCAAGATGGTATCAACTGACATTATCAGCTGACTAATCGGAAACGTCAAATTCCGCTTTTTGACGTTTGACGATGCGTTCGGAGTGAACCGCGTAGCGTGCTCTCCGAACCCGAGTTGAGATCATCCCGTCAAATGCTGCGTGTCGACGCGAGTTTGACGTGGATATCCTGAACTTGCATATCCAAAATGGTATTAACTGACATTATCAGCTGACTAATCAAAAACGTTAAATTCCGCGTTTTGACGTTTGACGTTGCGTTGGGACCGAACCGCGTAGCGTGCTGTCTGAACTCGAGTTCAGATCGCGCTCGAAACGTGGCAAATGTCCACGATTCGCAAACGCACGTGTGCGCTCGTGCATTCGCATGCATGCACAGGATCAGACAATGCTTGCCTTAACAAATTTATAATTTAAATAATAATAATAATAAATTAATTATAAGCAAAGTTTATAGTTTTTCCCTAAAATTGCGTTAGATTTTTTTTAAATTATGTCTCCAACAGTTGGAAATAAATTCCAAATTATTCAAAATATGTTTTGCAGTGTATGGGATTGTCAAACTTTTTCGAAATCGACCATATTCTCTGCAATGGACTCGAATGGGTACAAATTCAGATCCCTTACCTCCTCCGTGGGTCGAGGAATGCGCAACCACCTTCTTGTGACAGCCGAACATTCGGAAGTTGCAGCTGTAACATACCATAACTAGTACATCCCATAGCACGATCGCGTCTGACTTAAATCGGTTGTTCCACTGAAATTAAAACTTTACGGCGTATATTTAATAATGTTTTCTGCCATGACGGCTGGCGCAAATCAAGTTTTCCGAGGTGCTTTGTATTCGGAATTTTTCAAGCTTCATTTTAATGTACTCGGAATGCATTTTGCGTTTTTTTTCGGAATGCTCGGTTGTCTCTGACACACATTGTTCAGCACAAAAATTTGCTATATTTTTTTTCGAAGAGAACTTGAAAAACCATTAAATATCATATTTTTTTCAGACCCGAGAAATCCGTTTACGTTAAATACTGCAATTCCAGTCGGGGCAGTAATAGCAACATAGTAAGTAGGAGCAACATAGTAATAGCCTAGTATGAATGTTCGTTGAGAATATAATTTGAACATTTTTTATACGTTACTGGGTACAAGTCAACGGCCAAGTCGTACAACATTAACTATAAATAATAAAGAAATCGCAGTAAGGACCCTTAGACTGGGCACGACTTTGTCTAGATTCCGTTACTTTTTAGAGATAAACAAGCAGCTCCATCGAGACTTGGCTAGTTTTTTTCAGAATGTTTCTGATGGGTTTCGGTGACTTCGTGTATGAATCGATAAAGGAATTGAATTAATAAGAGACTAATAGTTCGGATATGATAAATAAAGTCGGAAGACTTAGATCTGATTGCTACCGCTGCTGTCGGAAGACTTCGATCTGATTACTACGGTTGCTGTCGGGAGACTTCGATCTGATTGCTACGGTTGCTGTCGGAAGACTAATTTGCGGAAGGAAGTCTTTTACAAACAGCAAATTAGGAGGGGATAGATTATAGGAGAAGGAACCATGGAGAGATGGAAATTTGGTGATGCAATTCTTTAAGGAGAGGTCAGTATTGATTGTCGATAAGAATTGGTTAACATGATTGGTCACAAAGAGGTACGATTCTACGTACAGAGCTTTGGTTTGGGGAATTGCCTGTGTTCATTCGGTATATGGAATGGATTGCATCGGAGAGTGGAGAAATCTTTGTGTCGACTTTTGGTGACGAAGCGCGTATCATCGCGAGTTCGATATTCGAGATCTAAACATATGCGAATTTGACTCGGATTTTATAACCATGATGATTCTTCATATCGAATATTATATACGGGGTTACGAACGCTGAGAAATTTACTGTCGCGTCCGGAGGGGACGTGGGTATATAGTGTGTGGTTCCCTCTTTCTTGCCTACGCCTAGCGCAATAGCATGGGATGAGGGTAAAAAGGTGAAGAGTGCTGGAGGAAGGGGAATCTTTAAGGAGTTTTAGGAAAGAATCCGATAATTGTATATGACTCGTCTTAATTGATTCTTAATTGATTGGAATTAACCAATTTGGATAATTCTATTATAAGGAGAATACAAAAACAAGATGCTGTCCACTTACATTGGAGATAGTTCGGCGTTGGTCGTGAATCTTAGGGTTGTCGCTGGTGCCCAGAGGTGTTTTACCGATGGTGTTGGTGGTGCGCGTACAATGTTAGACGTACACTAACTTTATTCCACGTACAATTTCGAGAAGCGCAATGAAGTCGGTTAAACATCTTTGAACGTAGATAGAACAATATTTTTATAAGAGCGTAGTGGAATTGTAGAGACTTCGAACGATAGACGATGATGATAGATTACGGTGAATTTTCGTAAAGGACTGAATTGCTGAGGTGACTGAGTCGCCCTTTTTATACGGTTTTTCATCGTCTCTTCCACCCATTCGGGGGGTGGGATGTAAGCATTAAAAAATCGCTATTCCTATCATACGCGGTCTACGTGTATGCCCTTCTTACATTTTGGTGGAAGGGGTTTTTGTGGGGTAGGATACGTTTACATACTTGCCATACGAATTGTTTTCCTGTTCTACCTTAATTTTCCGATCGGGCCGGTGGGAGTTTTTCGAGGCTTCGCTCGATGTTGTTGGAATCTAATTAAAAGGAAGTGTATCGATGGCCCATGCATTCATTCGTATGCGAGGGTCATACGAGTCTATTTTCGTGAAGAGGTTTTATTGGGGAAAGGAGAGTGGTTAGGCGTTACGCGAGTATTCTGTCTTCGTTGGTTCTTAGTTTTACGATCGGATTGATGTAAACCTTCCTGGGCCTAGTGAAAGTGGCGCTGAAGGTTCGTTCGTGTTTTTGTTTTACGACTTTTCTGGGAAGTTGCGCCTAGTGTCCGATGCGCCCGTTGAATAGATAAAAAAGGGAAGGAGGCCGCATGCGCTAAGCGCGCAACTCTGAATTCTATTTATTACCATGAAGCGTAATATTGAAAGTACTCTTGGGTATATGTCGGCGAATGAGAAAATTCTTAACGTCCCGTTTGGTGTACGCGCTTTCAAATAGGAACCGTGGGAGTCATAGGTTTCGTCGGGGTTCAATGTACCTCCTGACGTGGCATTACGTTACGTATAAATAATCATGGGTCGAAAATTGTAGATGAGAGGCTCCATGTGTCGTCCAAGATAGAGTACAGAATTTTTGGTAGAATTATCCGTGGTTTGCCGTAAGATGGTGACACGTCTAAGAAACAAAGATAAAATACATGGTCGTGAGAGTTGTAGGGACCGCGGTTGGTCATCGCTGATGGCATAGACCCGAGTACATCACCGATTTTATCTTACTTCTGGTCGAATTGACTCGAGAAGTCTCACGACGCTGCGAGAACGATTCCACGCGCATCGTCTGAGAAACGAAGATAAAATCGATGGTCGTGAGGGTTCTAGGGGCCGTGGTTGGTAATCCCTGATGACATAGATCCGAGTCCAACACCGATTTTATCTTTCTTCCAGGCAAATTCTCTCGAGAAGTCTCACCACTTTTGAGAACGATTTCGGTAGCATCGTCTGAGAAATAAAGATAAAATAGGTGGTCGTGAGGATTCTAGGGTCCTCGGTTCGTCATCGCTGATTTCATAGATCCGAGTCCATCACCGATTTTAACTTACTTCCGGTCTGATTGACCCAAGAAGTCGCACGACTCTGCGCGAACGATTTAGAGCGCATCGTCTGAGAAAGGAAGATAAAATCGATGGTCGTGAGGGTTCTAGAGACCGCGCTTCGTCATCGCTGATGGCATAGACGTGCGTCCTTCACCGATTTTACCTCTCCCAGAATCAACGAGAGCAATGCTATTATTAATGTTAATTTAAAAATATGCAAATAATCGTTCGCGAATTATCGTTGCCGCGTTGTCGAAGATCCGAATTGCTGCCCTATGGAAAATCTTCATCACCATTGCTTTTACCTTTGTTTATTGAGAAATGTGCGTGGAATCGTTCTCCGAGCGTCGTCATAGCTTTTGACGAAGAATGACCGAAACTAAGGTAAAAGTAGAGAAATGCCCGGTGACGTCATATCGGGATTGTCGCATCGAATCCTCCAGAACCACTACCACCACTGCTTTTACGTTTGTTAATGAACAAATGGGCGTGGAATCGTCCACCGAGCGTTGTTCTAAGTATTGCCGCAAAATAACCGAAATTAAGGTGAAAGCGAACATATGGTTGATGTAGTCATTTCAGGGATATCCGAGCGAATCCCGAACTGGGCCCCCAAAATAATCATCATCGTTACTTATTTTTTTGTTTTTTTAAATGTGCCCGCAAACGTAAACTCACCAGAATTAACCCGAGCATTGCTTTTATTTTTCTTAATGAGCGAATTTTCAAGTCAACGTTCTCGAAGTTCCGTTGCTGCGTTTCGGCCGAACGCACGCACGCGCGATATGGTGCGTGCTTTGAACTTGCATGATAACGATGGCCGAATATTATCCCAGATGATACGCGGAACGTCAAATCTCGTGTCAAACTGTGCTTTTCGCCGCATGGTTGACTTTGCGTTCCATAGATGGTCGAAGATCGTAGTAGTCGACGCACGGAATGTCAAACTGCACGTTTCGGCGAAAGGTTGTCTCGTGCGCTCTGAATTTTCTTATTGAAGATGGCAGATAACAGCTGATATCCTCTTCAAACTAAATAAACCTCTTCAAACCTCTTCGTCAAATAACGCGCCAAACAGTCCGCTTCGGCAAACCTGCGACGCCCGCGCTCACCATTTGCGTACCTAAGCTGTCAGAAATTTAGAGCAGATGATGCATTAAACGTCAAATCACGTGTCAAATTATTCGTTTCGGCGAAAGTTTGACGCGTGTATCTTGAACTTGCGATATCCAAGATGCTATCAACTGACAATATCAGCTGACAAATCCGAAACGTCAAATTCCGCGTTTTGACGTTTGACGATGCGTATGGACCGAACCGCGTAGCGTACTCTCTGAACCCGAGTTCATATCACGCTCGAAACGTGTCAAATGTCCACGATTCGCACACGCGCGTGTGCATTTGCGCATCTTCATGCATGCACACGATTACACAATGCTCGCGTTAACAAATATTTAAAAAATTATGATAGGAAAAAGGAAACACGTGATAGGATAAAGTTTATAACTTTTCCCTAAATTGCGTTAGTTTTTTTTTTCAAAATTATGTGTCCAACAGTTGTAAATAAATTCCAAATTATTCAAAATATTATTTGCAGTGTATGGAATTGTTGAACTTTTTGAAATTGAGCCATACTCTGCAATGGACTCGGATGGGGACAAATTCAGATCCCTTACCAACTTTGCGGGCCAAGGGATTCCACCACCTTCTTGTGACAGCCGAACATTCGGTAGTTGGAGCTGTAACATACCATAACTAGCACCTTCCATAGCACGATCGCGGCTGACTTAAATCGTTTGTTTCACTGAAATTGCCACTTTACGGCGTATATTGAACCATTTTTTTTTACGATGATGGCTGGCGCAAATCAAGTTTTCCGGGATGCTTTGTATTCGGAATTTTTGAAGCTTCATTCTCATGTGCTCGGAATGTATTAAACGTTTCACCGTTATCGAGTTTCGGCGGGACACTTGACGGCGATGTTCGTCGTGCGCGTCTCCGATCGGCAGGGCACCGAGACGCAGAGCGGAGCCGAAATAGACGGTTTCAGCTTGTTTATTTATTTGGGGAATCGAGCATTCTCTGATTAGGCCCCAAGATGGAATAGATTGTCAGTTGGAGGATGGGATGATACGGGAATAATTCTTTTTTTTGCAAGTTTGCCTCAGATCTTTGACTTTTCGTCATGAGACGTAAATTAGATCCTTCATCATCGGCATTTTACTTTAGATATTTTTAGGAGTGGTTCTATGAGGAAATCTATAAGCGGAAAGTGTGCAGAACGGTGCAACTTTGGAACTCTGGTTGTGTTAGGGTTTGTTCGGATTGTGGGCTGTAAAACGGAGACTCGAGGAAGCCCGAGGAGCGAGGAAAGCAGGACTGTACAGGCGGTATCCGGCGACTCGTTGTTTTTCTCTCTCTCTTTGTCGCTCTCTCTTGCTCGGCGGCCGCTTGCTCTTTCACTCTCTCTCTCTCAATCGGACGGCACTATCCGTTCTCGGGTCTCGGAACAAACGTATGTGTATTGTGCGTGTATGCTCTGATGACGGTGTGTCTGGATGATTGTGTACAATTTCAAAGTAGAGATTCTCCTCCACCGAATGTGGGATCTATTGGAGCTTGCAAGGCAAGACACATACGTGTATGCCAACTCGCGTATTGATATATCCGGGAGCTCTGGAGATAACGTCTCCAGAGAAGTCTGAGTTGGGAATTTTTCTTTTTCTTTCAATGAGAGGGATCGCGGGACTTGCGCGAGCGTAAGTTGACCTCGAGGGTGCGATGCAAAAATCGCAAAAAATTAAAAAAAAGAGTAATATGGAGCTTCTTTGTACTCTTTCGAGTTTTTCTGAGTAAAAAAAAATTCTTAGGGTCGGCGCCGGATTCGTGATGGTCGAAAAAAGGCCTAAAAATGGTCACGTACCAAAGGCCGTACCGGGTAGAAGAAAAATTGAAAAAAATATTTAAATATAGTAAACGGACGCCTGACATATATTCTTTAAAACGCCGCTTTGCATTTCCGAATATTTTTTTTTTTTTTTGGCAGAGTTATCAAACTTTAAGTGCGGGAAAAAATATCGTCTGGTGTATCCAAACTTTTGAACGGTAGTGTATATACATATCAAAAAATATATCAATATAATACCGTAGGTAGACAACAATTCGTTTCTCATGTCTAGTCCTTGCTTAACCTAATAAGCTTAACCTAATGTTTCTGACTGTTTTATGTACAACTTAATAATGTGTGCGCTATTGGGGTGTGGCTTTTGTATTAATTTGTCGTGCCCCGAAATTAGTGGAAACTTCCACTGGCACGTAGCAGCTAAAATGTTGCTGATGCATACGGTACAAAATACCGATGCATTGGTTCCGG
>JAPYZJ010008269.1:0-11019 GCA_030522765.1 Ophioninae sp. B BG-2022a
TTATTAACCCAAACAAACCCAAACAAATGTTGGAATCAAGACGGGATCCAAGTATGTTTGGGTTTGTTTGGGTTAGCGAAATCGCTAAATTTCAGCATTCAAAGATTATTAACCCAAACAAACCCAAACACACGTTGGAATCAAGACGGGATCAAAGTATGTTTGGGTTTGTTTGGGTTAGCGAAATCAATGAATTTCAGCATTCATTGATTTCGCTAAATTTCAGCATTCAAAAATTATTAACCCAAACAAACCCAAACACACGTTGGAATCAAGACGGGATCCAAGTATGTTTGGGTTTGCTTGGGTTAGCGAAATCGCTAAATTTCAGCATTCAAAGACGGCGAAAAAAAAAAACGGAATCTCCATTGAATGTATTCCAAGACACGATTCCATCCATCCAATTAATGAAAATGCACATTTCATGTTCCTTGATCGCGAAGCAACATTCGAAGAAAACGAGAAACGCTATCGGAGTTTTCGTATTGTACGTATAATGAGGATTAAAAGAAATGAGTTTTTAAAGAAAGCAGCAGGTCGGAGCGAAGAAGGCCGAGGCTTCGAGACTTTTACGTTCGAACGAGCGCATCGGCGTATCGAATGAGTCTCGTTGGGAACACGGCGCTGATAAGGTACGTACCGATCGTTACGGAAAAGCAGGCACCCTCAAAGACAACGCATACCCAACGTACTCCAATCGATATCCGTTTCCACTGTGAGCCAATACGTATCGAGCACAAAGGATTCTCTTCAACCGGAACCAACATTTTCCGTTGCGAAGAGAGAGAGAGAAACATGATCATGATGATCATCATGATGATCATCATGATGATGATAAATTTTATCATGAGCCAGTAAACAACTTTCAAGCAATTTTCGAAAAACAAAAATCATAACAAAATAAAATATACAAATTTAACGAAATAATAACTAAATAAAAATTTGCCAAAATAATAATTTAAAAAAAATCAATGAAATAATATCTAAATCAAAATTTAACAAAATAATAACTAAATAATAATCTAACAAAAAAAAAATGAAATATAAACCGAAAAACGAAAGAAAAAGAGAGGGAGAGAAAGAGAGACGACGATGATGATTATGATAAATTTTATCATGCCCCAGTAAACAACTTTCAAGCAATTTGGAAAAAACAAAAATCATAACAAAATAAAATATACAAATTTAACGAAATAATAACTAAATAAAAATTTGCCAAAATAATAACTAGATAAAAATTTGCCAAAATAATAATTTAAAAAAAATTTGCCAAAATAATAATTTAAAAAAAATTTGCCAAAATAATAATTTAAAAAAGATCAACGAAATAATACCTAAATCAAAATTTAACAAAATAATAACTAAATAATAATCTAACAAAAAAAACGCAATATAAACCAAAAAACGAAAGAAAAAGAGAGGGAGAGAAAGAGAGACGATGATGATGATTATGATAAATTTTATCATGCCCCAGTAAACAAATTTCAAGCAATTCGGAAAAAACAAATATCATAACAAAATAAAATATAAAAATTTAACGAAATAATAACTAAATAAAAACTTTACAAAATAATAACTAAATAATAATCTAACAAAAAAAAAATGAAATATAAACCGAAAAACGAAAGAAAAAGAGAGGGAGAGAAAGAGAGATGATGATGATGATGATGATGATGATGATTATAATGATCATGATGATAAATATATGTATATACATATATGTATACATGTGTCAGGTTAACCGAAGAAAATTGTCGATGGATGAACGTTTCGTATATATATATTCGACCTTGCCCGAGAAAGCGCACGATAGGCGTCACATTTTCATGTTTCCTTTGCCAACGAGGAGACATGTGGGTCAGGGTTATGGGTATTGGCGTTTAAAGCCTTCGTTTTTTCTCCATGTATTTATAGTTATATACAGGGTGACCGGAAATTCGACCTATTCCTTCAAAGGGGTTATAGTAAAGGTCATTTGCAACAAAAAAATGTCCCATCAACTGGGGGTCGAAAATTGGCTTTTTAATTTTCAAAATATGAAAAATTTGGATGCAAAATTTTTTTCTAAATAATCGCTAACTCTTGGTCTCTCAGAAAAGTATCAAATTGTTGTTTACAATAGTGTATCTTTTTTATAATTTTTTATTTTAGGCAGAAAGGAAATTCTTCAGAAAACATAAAAACATTAATATCTCAAAAACTATGAATTTTCGACCCCCAGTTGATGGGACATTTTTTGTTGCAAATGACCTCTACTATTGACCCCTTTGAAGAAATAGGTCGACTTTCCGGTCACCCTGTATATGTATATGTTGATCGTCATATAAGCCCTACGAGGGAATAGAGAGAAGTGTCTTTGTGCGCATAGAATTTTGCGTTGCATAACTCATTGATGCAGTTGACCGGAACTGGGTCACCGAGTCGTGTCGATGATCAAGAGTATCCGAGGGCTTTGAAAATCTCGGCACTCATGAGCATACGAATATGCATACAAGAGACTTATTCGTTTAAACGGTGAGAAAACTGATCGGAAGTTGAAAGAACCCGGCGGGTTTTGGATATTGGTGAAATTTCGAAAATTAGTCGTTTGGGAAATTCGAAATTGGAAGAACGAACATACGGTGAGAGAATCGTAGATTAAAGGTAACGTTATGCCTGAAACGACATAATAGTTAGGACTGATTTTAAATAATTACAATGATAACAAAAAGAGTGTTTTTTTTTTTGAATTTTCGAAAAATCTGTGAAATTTGATTTTATTTAATGAAACGAATTTCGAAATATTTGGTTATAGATAAAAAGATTACCAAGGTTTTTTTTTCTTATATTTAAAGTTATTTTTTCATTTATAATTTTATTGTTTCGATATATTTTTTAAAATTTATATTGATTAATTTGATTGATTAATTAATTAATGTTGCATTCATTCACTAGTTGAATTGATTTTTTTATATATACATTTTTTTATATATATAATTGAAGTATTTACAATTCTTTCATTTTAATTGAATAATTTCATTGATTTCATTGATTAGGACAGGATCAAAATAATTAAATTGTTAAAAAAGGTTTTTTTTTATTTATGAAAAATCTCGAATAATAGATTTTATGTGCAAAAAACGAAACTAGAAATATTTGTTTATACATAAAAAATTATTAAGGTTCTGTTTTATATATAAAGTTAATTATTTATAAATAAGTGAAATATTTTCGTTTACTTTTTTCATAAAAATCGATAAATTCAATTGATTCATTAATTAATTTTAAATTAAGTCAGTAATTCAATTTTTTTTTTACAACAAAATTTATCGTCTCGAAAAAATCCTTTGAAATAACCCTGCCTTTTGGATCTTTACGGATTAGCCCCTTGAGACACAGGAAAATTTTGAGGTAGATAAATTTATCGGAAATTATTGAGATTTTTCATAATAATTTTTTTCATATCGTTTTATAATCGCTCCTTTTTTTCTGTTCTTCATAGTTCGGAGGAGGAAGCTGCAAATACTTTATTCCATTTCCTCGTGCCTCTGTCCTCTAATCGAATAAAGGGGAATCCGGAAAAAAAAGAACCGGTAAACTCGGAACTTCGCAGGCATCTGCCTGAAATTGTATTTCCTTTCGGATATGGAAAAGTAGTTTGCCGCTTATCTCGTTTCTATCGGAGTTTCGAGTATTTCAATTTGGTGAAGAAAATTTGCAATTCATCTTGTAAAGTGTGACAAAAATTTTCGATATCTGGTATTACTTAAAAAAAAATAATTATGCAGAAGTGGGGCTCCAACTCAATTTTGGCGGGAGATTTATTGTTTTTGCCATAAATTACTTTTACTAGTCACCACTAGTGATATTTAGTCGACGGAGGCTGACACTTTTAATTCCATTTTAATTCCATTTTAATTCCATTTTAATTCCATTTTAATTCCATTTTAATTCCATTTTAATTCCATTTTAATTCCATTTTAACTCCATTTTAACTCCATTTTAATTTCATTTTAATTCCATTTTAATTCCATTTTAACTCCATTTCAATTCCATTTTAATTCCATTTTAATTCCATTTTAATTTCATTTTAATTCCATTTTAATTCGGTTTTAATTCCGTTTTATATTCATTTTAATTCCATTTTAATTCCATTTTAATTCCATTTTAATTCCAAAATATACTCAAACGAACCCAAACAACCTTAATTATTTCCATAAGTTGTGAGGCTGTTTGGGTTTAATAATTAAAAATGTCAGCCTCTGCCGGGTAAACATTACTAGTGATGATTAATTCAAGTAATTTATTACGAAAAAAAATCTCCCGCCAAAACTGAGTTATTTGTTTGGGTTTGTTTGGGTTGGAGTTTGGAGACCCACTTCTGCATAATTACCAAAAATAAACTCGTTTCTTTTTCACGATGACTCAAACTCCGTCAGAATTTCGTCAGTTTTGTCCACGGTTTTTTTTTTTGGTAAATATCGTCTCGCGACATTGATAGTGATAATCCCAAGGAACACGATTGAATAATAATGTTTCGAGTTACTTTTCTACTTACCGAGATCGGAGAGCGAGACCTTCTCCAAGAAAGGATCGACCACTGGCAGCTGAAAAATAAAAAAGGAAAACGTCCGTTATAACAACGACATCTAGTAAAACGTTTCCACTTGAAAAACTTCATTTCGTTTACAAAGAATTTTTCGAAAAAAAAAATTCATTTCATTTACAAAGAATTTTTCGAAAAAAAAAATTCATTTCATTTACAAAGAATTTTTCAAAAAAAAAACATTTATTTCATTTACAAAAAATTTTTCGAAAAAAAAAATTCATTTCATTTACAAAGAATTTTTCGAAAAAAAAACATTTATTTCATTTACAAAGAATTTTTCGAAAAAAAAAATTCATTCGAAATACTGAGCTTTGTTGATTTTATAATCATAATTCACAACTCCTATTTCTTTTTTGAGTTTATAATAAAAATCTATGAATTTTCTTATCTGTGTTTTAAATCATTTTTAACTAATTGATAATTATAAAATATTCCAAAAAAACACGTAACAGAAATTTGACGACTCTCGAAAAAATCATGAAAATTTCGTATGATACTTGATCCAAATATTTTCCAATGGTAGGTACTTATCGATGGTTATCTTTGATCAGAGCCATGGTGGCAGACTGAACGATAAGAAGAATTATTATCGCTGTTGATGTTACGTTATTATCATTATTATTATTCCTACTATCATGAAGATTCTTCTTCTTTTTATTATTATCATTATCTCTACTATGATAAAGATTCGTCTTATTATTATTATTATTATTATTATTATTATTCTCTCTACATTGCTTTTACATAATAATGATAATAATAAGAAGAAGAATAACAATCATAATCTTCATTATAGTAGGGATAACAATAATAATAATTATTATTAATAATTATTATTAAAAATGATAATAATAATAATAATAATAATAATTATTATTATTATTATTATTATTATTATAATTATTGTTGTTGTTGGCATTTATTATTATTGATGGGGACTGTACCAAAGCTTTTTTCAAAAAAGTACGTGGATTAAAGTTTTGTCGTTTCTTGACATTGGTCGCGATCCTCGAGCACCAATTAGCCAAAAGACCGACGCCGGATGTCGATTGGACCGAGATGTCCGAGCCGTTGGTCGAGGTCTTCGCGGCACTTCCGGTCCCACCAGATCCGCTGCTCGGTTCACTGACCTGACGTCTAAAAAGCATGCTCTCGTTTTGCTCTCCCTCTCGCTCTCAGTCTCTCTCTCTTTTTTCCTCACGATTGCACGCGATTGCTCGATCTTTGTCGTAGGTCAAGTTTCAACGACTCGTGTTCCCCCGAGTTAATAATCGTTTCGTAGTTACGAGATAGGGAAATTCAACTTTGGTCCCATAAACTTCAAGATTTTTTTTTTTTTTGCTATTTTTTATTGGCTGAACGAGCAAAAATCAAAAAGAGGCAAAACGCGAAATTTGTTTGGGTTTGGTGGATGGTATTTTTTGGAGTGGAAAAAAAAACGAATTCACGCATTTTTTTCTACAGATGGTTTTCATCGACTGATAGAAATCTTGAACCACTTCATCGTTCTCGTTTTCAATCTCAAGTGGCCAACAAAAAATAGTTGCACATCGATATCAGCAGGCTACGTATGAAACACATTTTGCAACTTCAATTCCCCCGAGTGTCCAGGTACATACTTTCACTCCAAAACTATTTTCTCTTTTCCTAATATCTGGAGAGTTGGCTTTCGATTTTAGTTGGAAAAAAAAATACTTTTTGGAGAGCTTCGATTTGTCATTGATAACTCGCACTTCCACTGATCTTAATTGGGGTCGATGTGTTCGCCAGGTAGAGTTTGTTTTTTTATCATCGATTTCACTAGGTCCAGTTCTTTTTATTATCGATTTCTTCAGGTAAAGTTTTTTTATGATCGATTTTGCCTGGTCTAGTTCTTTTTAGAATCGATTTTTCAAAGTCTAGTTTTTTTGTAAACGATTTTCCCGGGTCTGGATTTTTTTATAAACGATTTTCCCAGGTCTGGATTTTTTTATAATCGATTTCCCCAGATTTAGTTTTTTTATCGTCGATTTTCCCAGGTCCAGTTTTTTTTTATCATCGATTTTATCAGGTCTAGTTATTTTTAGAATCGATTTCCTCAGGTCTATTTTTTTTATCATCGATTTCTCCAAGTCCAGTTTTTTTTGTCATCGATTTCACCAAGTCCAGTTTTTTGTTATCATCGATTTCAGCAAGTCCAGTTTTTTTGATCATCGATTTCCCCCAGTCAATCACTTCGATGTCAGAAATAATTCGCCACTGACATTTTCCATTAAACTTTGGGTTTCACTCAAGGGGTAAACTTTTTGTTGATTCTCGGTGTTTCATCGACAACTCGCACATCCACTGATCATAATTCGTTTCGTCGCAATCACCAAGTTCAGTTTTTTCAAATCATCGGTTTACCGAGGTCGATAACTTTGATTAAATTATTTGGATGGATTGAATTTTTGTTTTAGTCGAAGAGTGCACTTTTTGGGGATTTTCGACGTTTAATTAACAATTCGCAAATCCACTGATCATAATTAGGTTCGATGTATCGGCTTGGTGCAGATTTTTTTTAATCATCGATTTTCCAAGGTCATGAACTTCCTGATTGATTTAAGACGACTGAAAAAAAAGATGGCCGCCATAGTCGTTCGCAAAAAATTTATTCGGTCCGTTTGGTTTTGTTTGGGTTCGTTCGTGTTTGTTTGGGTTTGTTGTGTTTGTTTTGGTTTGTTTGGGTTAGTTTGGATTTATTCACATTTGTTTGGGTTTGTTTGGATTTGTTCGAATTTATTCGGGTTTGTTTGGGTTAGTTTGGATTTATTCAGATTTGTTTGGGTTTGTTTGGGTTTGTTCGAGTTTATACGGGTTTGTTTCGGTTTGTTCGAGTTTATTCGGGTTTGTTTGGGTTTGTTCGGATTTTTTCAGATTTGTTTGGGTTTGTTCGGATTTATTCAGGTTTGTTTGGGTTTGTTCGAGTTTATTCGGGTTTGTTTGGGTTTGTTTGGATTTATTTAGATTTGTTTGGGTTTGTTTGGGTTTGTTCGAGTTTATTCGGGTTTGTTTGGGTTTGTTCGGATTTATTCAGTCTTGTTTGGGTTTGTTTGGGTTCGTTCGAGTTTGTTTGGGTTTGTTTGGATTTGTTCGAGTTTATTCGGGTTTGTTTGGATTTGTTCGAGATTATTCGGGTTTGTTTGGGTTTGTTTGGATTTATTTGGATTTGTTTGGGTTTGTTCGAGTTTATTCGGGTTTGTTTGGGTTTGTTCGAGTTTATTCGGGTTTGTTTGGGTTTGTTCGGATTTATTCAGTCTTGTTTGGGTTTGTTTGGGTTCGTTCGAGTTTTTCGTTCGAGTTTATTCGGGTTTGTTTGGGTTTGTCCGGATTTATTCAGATTTGTTTGGGTTTGTTCGAGTTTATTCGGGTTTGTTTGGGTTTGTTCGGATTTATTCAGTCTTATTTGGGTTTGTTTGGGTTCGTTCGAGTTTGTTTGGGTTTGTCCGGATTTATTCAGATTTGTTTGGGTTTGTTCGAGTTTATTCGGGCTTGTTTGGGTTTGTTTGGATTTATTCAGGTTCGTTTGGGTTTGTTTGGGTTTGTACGAGTGAAAACTGCGGAGATGCGCGCGACGATAGGTAAGATTAGAGAAACTCGGTCGACTGGTTCGATCGTTGGTATCGAACGTCGGTGAAGATCGATAATTCGTTGGGGAGAGCGCGAGAAGGTTGGCGCTGAGAATACGTTGATGTACGAATGAAGGTGGTGATACGAGAAACACGTATACACGGATCGGGGGTACTCTCGGCAAATCTATCACTCATACACGTGTCTCGTACGTGTATAAATATATATTATATATATATATATATATATATATATATATATATATATATATATATATAAGCGATATAAACAAAACGGTGTGTACACGGGATTGCCGGGGAATACGAATGAGGAACGTTGTGCGAATTGAGATTGAAATAAATTAGCTCGGCCGACAAACAACATTCCTCGCGTCTGACGTCGACTGACTCGAACAGTATCCGAAGCAGCTCAAATTTCGGCTATCGACATCATCCACCGTCGCAACATCGTCTCACCAAACATCGGTTGCGAAAATCATAACAACAATCATTATTCTTTTATTCATTCATTTTTGTTTTTTATTTAGGTATTATTTTTTTAAAATTCGTTTCTTTGAGTTTCATAAATTTAATTGTTTAATTTTATTTTATATTATTTAAAAAAAAATCGTTTGCTTGGGTTTCATAAATTCAATTGTTTATTTTTATTATGTATTATTTAAAAAAGAATTCGTTTGCTTGGGTTTCATAAATTCAATTATTTATTTTTATTTTGTATTATTTAAAAAAGAATTCGTTTGTTTGGGTTTCATAAATTCGATTGTTTATTTTTATTATGTATTATTTAAAAAAGAATTCGTTTGTTTGGGTTTCATAAATTCAATTATTTATTTTTATTTTGTATCCTGTAAAAAAGAAATTCGTGTGTTTGGGTTTCACAAATTCAATGCTTTATTTAATTTTTTTATTATCAAACAATTGTTTTTCTTTTGTTCCGATTTGTTTTGGTTCCATAAATGCTATTCTTCATTTTATTTTTTATCATTTAAAAAAAAGTCTTTTAATTTTATTTAAATCGAGATTTTAAGTAATTCATCCAATCAATTTTTCCATCGAATGGGTTTAGAATGTTTTTTTTTTACTTTCCAACAGATCGTGAAACGATCGTTTTCGATAGATTTTGAAAATTCAAAAGTTTGATACATTTTTTTTGTTCATTTTTGATTTTTTCATTATAAATATAATAATTGTAAATCTACGAGCATTCGTTACGCTTGATTTAATTAGTGATTTTCGAAGAACGGTTTTCGGTAAGCGAGTTCTATTCGATCTTAGAGAAGAGAAAATGAAACGTAGACCCAAAATAAAGCTAGGGAAGTCGAATAGAAACGAGCAGGAGGGAAAATTGTCGAGCGGCCAGAAAGTTTGAACGCACACGCGCATTAATGTATGCAGCATCGCGTCTACCATTTATGTATGCATGGATATGCGATTCATTGACGAAGAAAAAAAAAAAAAGAAAAAAAAAAAAAAAGAAAAGACGCGAGCGGTAGCGGTTGAAAGATCGAAGCGAGAGAAAACAGACGTCGACAAATCGAATCGAGATTTTCTCAGTACCAAGGTCACGTTTGATTGCACCTGGTGTGAAAATAGAGAGAGTCGGAGAGGAAGTGTTAAAGCCTCGTAAATTTATGCGTGCTCGATCCCCTCCACGCGGTTCGTATATTTATAGCTAAAAATATATCGCGATAGGAGCGAACTCTCATAATGCACATCGGGTTTAATTTAATTTAATTTAAATTTATTTTATTTCAATTTTATTAAAATTTAATTTAACTTAATTTTAATTCATTTTATTTAAATTGTATTTAAATTCGATTAAAATTTAATTAAATTTTATTTTAAATCTATTTTATTTTATTTTTATTTTATTATAGTAGTAGTAGTAAGAGTATATTTCCAGGTATACCCCTCAGAGTTTTACACAAATTTTATTTTATTATTTCATTTTGTTTCATTTAATTTAATTCCTTTTCTTCATTGTATTTTCAATAAATAGGTAATTAAAAACGCATTACAAGCTTAATTTGCATAATAATTGAATAAGTAGTTATTGCAATTGAATACAATAATAATAATAGTAAAAATATTAATAAAAATAATAATAATTGACTCAAAATCATTTGAATAAAATTTAAACAACATCAACTTTTATTATAGGTATTTAAAGGGTATGGTCTCCTACGCACCGATAGGTCACGTGACTTTTACTTCTATTTTAATACAAAATTCATTTTTTAGAGATTTTGGGGTTCCCTCAGGTTATGTTGGGAACTTTTAGATTCTGTCAGGTTCTTTCAACCTTCCGGTTCCTTCAGGTTGCTCCAGGTTCCTTTAGGTTCCCCCAGGTTCCTTCAGGTTGTTTTCGGTTCTGCCAAGTTCTTTTGGGTTCTTTCAGGTTCTTTAAGGTTACTTCAGGTACTTTCAGGTTCTTTTAGGTTCCTTCAGGTTCTTTCAGGTTTTTTAGGTTCCTTCAGGTTCTTTTAGGTTTCTTCAGGTTCCTTCAGGTTCTTTTAGGTTCTTTTAAGTTCCTTCAGGTTCTTTCAGGTTCTTTTAGGTTCTTTTAGGTTCCTTCAGGTTCTTTCAGGTTCTTTTAGGTTCCTTCAGGTTTTTTCAGGTTCTTTTAGGTTCCTTCAGGTTCTTTCAGGTTCTTTTAGGTTCTTTTAGGTTCCTTCAGGTTCCTTCAGGTTCCTTCAGGTTCCCCTTCAGGTTCCTTCAGGTTCCCCTTCAGGTTCCTTCAGGTTCCTTCAGGTTCCTTCAGGTTCCTTCAGGTTCCTTCAGGTTCCTTCAGGTTCCTTCAGGTTCCTTCAGGTTCCTTCAGGT
>JAPYZJ010008275.1:0-11141 GCA_030522765.1 Ophioninae sp. B BG-2022a
TTACGTGTATTGTTGTCGAAATCAAGAAAAAGTTTCCGGTCGCCGGCGACTTGGTCGACAGCGACTTGGTCGACGGCGACTTGGTCGACAGCGACTTGGTTGCCGGCGACTCGGTCGACGGTGACCAGTCGACATTTCCAAAGTTCATTTATTTGCTTACATGTATTGTTGTCGATATCAAGAAAAAGTTTCCGGTCGCCGGCGACTTGGTCGACAGCAAGTTGGTCGCCGGCGACTCGGTAGACAGCAACTTGGTCGCCGGCGACTCGGTCGACAGCGACTTGGTCGACGGCGACCAGTCAATATTTTCAAAGTTCATTTATTTGCTTACATGTATTGTTGTCGATATCAAGAAAAAGTTTCCGGTCGCCGGCGACTCGGTCGACAGCAACTTGGTCGCCGGCGACTCGGTAGACAGCAACTTGGTCGCCGGCGACTCGGTCGACAGCGGCTTGGTCGCCGGCAACCAGTCAACAGCTCTGAACAGGACTTAAAACTCCGAAGATCCGTTTATAAATCAACCGGAGAAAATCTGCTTCCACGAATAATTATAATTCATTGTAAAATCCGTAGCGAAAGCGCCGTGAAAAAAAAAAGAAAATTCGTCACGATCAAAAATGTCTTCATCATTGTTGCGTACAATATTCGTATACGTTATCAAGTTCGGTCGTCATCAAATGATCCATTGCGTGAAAGTTGGCTTGTAATTCACAATAAACGATCATCTTGTACAAAATTGTTGTTATTTTTTGTCGTTTCGTTCAACACTTTCCAGATGGCGTTCGATGCAAAGAAAAAATTGATTTTTTTTCTTTTTTTTTGTAGTTCTTAAAAATTCTTTTTGGTAATTTTACCTGGAGGAAAGGATTTTTGGAAGGTGAGATTTTTTTTGTGGAAACTTTCCTCTCTTCGTCACCACGAACACCGCCAATCTATTCTCCTCTTTACTTTTCTCCTTTTGTTCAATTTAACGAGCAATTTCGTTCGATAGAGGGGGAACGTGGTCGGGGGAGGAATCACTCCTAGGTCTCGTTGAACGACTCGCCTCTGCCGCTCCGTTTACTCGCCGCACTCGGCCATTATTCTTTTTCACCGTTCTTTTTTTTTCAACGACCTCTTTTCAGCGACGTGATAAGAACCGAATCGTTGGTCGCTCGACGAAATGCAACGATCGTTTCTAATAAACTTGCACATTCTTTTAAAATAATTATTTCGCACAGGCCTGTTTGGGTTAAGTTGGGTTTTTTTTAAAATTTATTTTCGAATATTTGGCGAAAATATTTTCAGGAACATTTCTTTGAATTTAAATTTTCTTTCAAATTTTATTTTGGGCATTTTGTCAAAAATAATTTCCAGGAAATTTGTTTGGGTTTGCTTGGGATCCTTTAAAAATCCTTTTCGATTTTTATCCGAAAGTATTTTCGAGGAAATAGGAAATTCCTCCAGGAAATCTGTTTGGGTTTGCTTGGGTTTAAAAAAAATTCTTTTTTGATAATTTTTTAAAGCATTTCCGTGAAAATTTAATTAGAGTTTTCAAACATTTCTTCCGAACGTTTTGTTAAAAATAGTTTAAAAAAAATGTTGTTTGGGTTTGCTTGTAAATGTTCGTTTTTTTTTTACTTTGTTTTTTCTTTGTAAAATATTATTCCAGAAATTAGAAAATGAAAATTCAAACGAGCGACGAAAACGTGTATGAGAAAGGGAGAAGGAAACGGGGAGCGAGTTTATCGCTGAGTAAACTTGAGGTAAGCGAGGTTATGGACGATTGTGGAACCCGCTTGGATTATGGAGCGCGAAGTACACGCTTGATACCCACGGTGTTGGGGGCTTTTCGATGTACCGTATTATGCGCAATCATACGCGTATGTAGATCCTATGTACGGAGAGTAAATCCGTCCGCGGGTGCCTCCGAACCACGTCTGATTCCACTCCGGTTGCTAGGACACCGGAGGACGGGGGCTACACCGATTAACCTTTTTTTCTTCGCTCGGAGGTATTCCCGAGGATTTCAGGACGAAAAATACCGGAAAGGAAAGTAACGAAACCCTTCATTGAACGATTTTCAACCTCTTCTCTTTTTTTATTTATTTAACAATTAATTATATATCTTAAGACTCGCTTGGTCAAAAGAAAATTAATTGTCTGCAAAAGGGCATTTTTCAAAGTACATATTTACGACTCTGAAAAGTAAAATTTGATCATTATTTTTACCTAAAGTTAGTATTTCAGAACTATATTTTTCTTAAATTAATATATGAGAATTTTTCGTTAATATCTTTGAATAATTTTTTCGCAAAATTTATTTAAAAAAATTGTATTCTAACATTATTTTTTAAAAACTAATTTGATCGTAAAATTAACGATTAAAAATGTTTTTTTTTCTAAAACCAATATTTAAAAACGTATTTCATCATAAAATTAATATTCCCAAGTAATTATCTATCAAATAATTAACCTTTCAGCCTTACTCTCTGCAAGACCAAAACTATTTCCAAAAATGAATCTCCCAGACCGATCATTTTCCAAAAATTAATAAATCAAAAATAACCCTCTCCCTACCATCCCTTC
Organism: Ophioninae sp. B BG-2022a; assembly: GCA_030522765.1. Lineage (NCBI taxonomy): Eukaryota > Metazoa > Arthropoda > Insecta > Hymenoptera > Ichneumonidae > Ophioninae sp. B BG-2022a. The sequence goes on from JAPYZJ010008275.1 coordinate 2,569, forward strand.
ATCCAACCGATTTTCCAAACATTCAACATATCGATTTCCACTCATCCAAAAATCAATCAAAAAAAAAAAGCAAATCTGTCCCACGACATTGATCGATTTTCTGAAACTTACGTTCTGAAAGTTCCTGAATAATCCACACGCATTTCCGATCACCCAATATACGACGTGCTGGATCCGGAGGGTACCTCAGAGGGTTCAGTGGTCTCATCTGCAAGCTCGATCGGTAATCCCCCCCCCCCCAAACCAACCCCTAACCCAAACTCACCCCCCCCTTTCTTCACCCCCCCCCTCTTCAACAGAGGAGATCTTTGTCTTCCATTTGGAACGTTCGAGCTCGGTTCCCCTCGAATACCATAAATGTATAATAGTTGATCGAGGATTCGGTGTTGGACCGGTGGTTCGGAAACTCGACAAGTTACTCGGATTTCGTCCGGGCACGACTTCTCCCCTTCGATTTACGTCGAAATTGTCGGAATAGTTGGTCGGAGAAGGCAGAAACGAGCATCCGATGCTGCTGGCTCGTAGATGGGTTTTAGGGTTCCGAGGGGGGAGGGAGGGAGGGAGGGAGGGGGGGGGGTGGCGAAGAGGGGGGAAAGGTGGAAAAGGAGGAGCAGGAGGGAAGAGTTTGGATTTTGGAGAGACTGCGACGAACCGGAGCGCAGACGGAACGGTTTATTGCATACCGATATGCCAAGCAACCGAACCGAGTTCGCACGGTACTGGAAACTACGGAAAATTGCATCCGTCGTTCGCACCCGGCGGTCGAGACTCGTGATTCTCAAAATTCATGCGATCAGAATGAGATGGAAGTAACTCCGGACGAACAAAAACCTAAATTCGGAATCTGTTTTATTGAGAAATTTGTTTCATTTTGAAAAGTCAAAATTTTGACTTTCGTGATTCCTTTCATCTTGAAAATTCAAAATTTTGACTTTATCGATTCTTTCAATCTTGAAAAATCAAAATTTTGACTTTCTTCGTTCCTTTTATTTTCAAATGTTCAAATTTTCACACCCTTCATTACTTTCATCTTCAGAAGTCAACTTTTTCACTTTCTTGATTACTTTGACCTTCAAAAATCAAAACTTTCAGACCTTCAAAAAAAAAAAAAAAAATAGAAACGCAAATAAACCCAAATCAAGTTTTGTTTGCTCGATTGATCAAGAAACGACAAAAAATAGAAACCCAAACAAACTCAAGCAAAGTTTCGTTTGCGCAGACTCTCAAAAAACAACAAAAAAAAAAACTCAAATAAATTTTGATTTGCTCGAGCGTTGAAAAAAAAAACGAGAAACCCAAACAAATGCCTCACAGGAGGAAAATAAAAACGAGACCTGGCGAAAGCACCGGCCAATCAAAATTAAACGTTACCATGGACACTTGGGAATGAAATTAATATCTCGTCGAGGCGTACGCGATACGTTGGATATGCCGAACCTCATGACGTGAACGGGTCGAAGTTGAAGCTCAATTTCTGTTGAAAAGGACACTTCCGAAAACTAGTTCTGACGCCTTCATTAAGGGTCTATTTTAATACCCCAAATATCAAGGTTATAAAAAAAAGATATAAAAATAACAAAAGTTTATTGCCCAAGTTAGTTATAAAAAAATACAATTATAACTAGTTATAACTAGGAAAAATAATAATAAAAAACGTTTTTATAACTAATGAAAACTAGAAAAAAACTAGTTATAAAAAAACGTGCTTCTAACTAGTTATAACTAAAAAAACTAGTTACAAAACAAATTTAGTTATAACTACTATTTACAGCTAGAAAAAAAGAACTAGATCGAAACAAATCACGATAAGGTTGTCCCCGATGAGCGAGATCGCTAACCCGGTCACCCAAACCCAAACGGAACCCAAACGCGAGCTCGTCAGTTCACTGGAAAAGGAACTTCCGAGCCCCGGGGGTTTTACGTGAATATGAGTAACGCGATTTTCATTGAGGCCCGTTCGCGAGTGCACATTCGATTGGAAAGCGTGGCTTTTCAGTGGATGAAAGAGGGTTGTGATAGCGACGAAAGGGAGGAGGTAAAGGGGTGGATCGCGTGGTTGGTTGAATAACGAGGGAAGCCCCTCGTTAATCCAACGCACCAGGCAGCGAGTTGTGTTTGTACACCAATGGAAATCCCCGCGGTACACGTTTACGATCGAGTGAGCAACCGGGAGCTCGGAAATTAAGAACGTGTCGAGTAAACGCGAGTGTGAGCGACTGCCAGACGAAAAATATTTAAAAAAAAAAATGCAAAAACAGTCGCGCTTTCAATTTGAAATTCGTTACAGACACGTTTTCACTCGCTGACGTACGTGGCCCCACCGACATCTTGAATTTTCGTCACCGCGGTTGGAATAATAATTCAGCATCGACCTCGCGCACTGACATTTGTCGAGAGAAATGAAAAATGCATCACCAGCGAAAGGAAACGCAGAAGTTTCAACACGAATCCAATTGGATTCGTATACCTGTTCATGCTTTCGGATAGAAATCTTACTGATTGGACTACTGCACTCGAATCTCCCTTTAGGGTACATTGGATTCTATACACTGGTACGGACTGCTTGAATTTAAATTCTTTTCGAATTGGGATTCGAATAGAATTTGGATTCATTTGGAATTGGATTTTGATTGGAATTGGGATTTGATTCGAATGGGGATTCGATTCAAGTTTGCATTCAACTGCAATTGGGATCCGATTCGAATTGGCATTCGATTCGAATTGGCATTCGATTCGAATTGGCATTCGATTCGAATTGGCATTCGATTCGAATTGGCATTCGATTCGAATTGGTATTCGATTCGAATTTGGATTCGATTCGAATTGGTCTTCGATTCGGATTGGCCTTCAATTCGGATTGGCCTTCGATTCGAATTGGTATTCGATTCGAATTTGGATTCGATTTGCATTGGAATTTGATTCAAATTGATATTCGATTCAAATTGGGATTCGATTCGATTGTCAATTCAATCAATTAGGATTCAAATTGAATGTTTACAATGGTTCATTTGAATCGGGCTTGAATTAAAACCAGGATTCAAATTACGGTCGGATCAGACGTCGTTTTAATTGGCATTCGAATTGGAATTGAAATTAAGATTTTAATTGGATTTAAATCGGAATTCGGATTCGACTTGGTTTACTATTCAAATCGGATCAATGTGCAAATTTGAATGAGCATTCGAATTGGATTTCTACATTGGATTTCAATAGAGAATTTCGATTAGAAACCTCTCACCCCATAAAATTCCTTTAGAAATTCCATCAAATATCTGCTACTGTCATGAATGCGGACGGAGAGGTCTGGAAGGGTAACGTTATTCGAGTCGGGTATTCCCGAAGCAGCTTTCGTATGATAAATTAATCGAGTCTATTCGAAGAAAAAGTTGGGTATACTTGAGTTGGAGGAGTAATATGAATAAAAGTACCGATACCCGGAGACGCCTCGTGGTAACGTCGACCTCAGCGTGCACTTTGGACCAACTTTAAAAAAAGATATTCTCTCGTCTCTAATTAATAGTGGGATCCGTTACGATCGCCGAGGCCGTTTCATTCGTATAAAGACCGCAGTCACGAGTTTTTATTATTCAGCCCTCATCGTCCTACCGACCCTCGATGGATTCTTTTCGCCTCTTTGGGTTTCACAAAAACTCGTCTTTTTGCGCCGTTACCGGCCAGATCATAAAAATGTTCGTTCCCTATTCTCCGGAGGAGTAAAACCGTTTTTTCCAGTCGCTCGCCCACCCAACATCCGGTGCAAGGCGAAGTCGCGAATGCGCCTAAAAGATCGTCAAGAGACCGTAGTAACGCAAATGTACCGTCTGACTACGCCGCGTTGCAAATTATCTTTATCGGCCGTCGTTATCGCCGACTTTCTCGTGGGGAAACTTCGGGACTCTGCTCACCCACCCTTCGCTCCAGGACTTCGTAGGAATATGTGTCCAGCCCAAACAAACCTAAACAAACTTCTTCCGGTTGCTAGCGTTCAATGGAAAAAATTTCCAACCCGAATAAACCCAAACAGGTTTGAGCTTACTCCAATAGGTAAAAGAGAAAAGTCTCCAACCCAAACAAACCTAAACAAAATCACAATCGTTCCAGGAGTCAAAAGAAAAAAGTCTTCAACCCAAGCAAACCCAAACATACTTTCCTTTGCTTCAAAGGTTGAAAAAAAAAGTATCCAACCCAAACAAACCCAAACAAAATCACTATCGTTCCGGTATTCCAATGAAAAAAGCCTCCAACCCAAACAAACCCAAACAACATCACCTTAACTACAAACATATAAAGAAAAAAAAATCGCTCGTCGATCACCAATGTTTGGCTACTTTTTTGCAGTTCATTTTTCAGATCGCCTTATCTTGGCCTCCCAATTTTCGTGATACGTTCAAACACCGATTCACCCATGATGAGAACTAGCCAATCGTTCGTTCAGAGCCGGAGCAAAACGATCGAAAGAAGATCGGCGGAGAAAGTTTGCTCGCGAAGGAAAATCGATAAAGCGAGGTTCCTCGACGAAGTTGAACCTTCCAACTGTTCGGTGCTCCCGTGAACTTGCACCCTCATGGCGTGCGATCTCTTCTGAGCCTCACCCCGCTTGGAGCAATCTCGACCTGAAGAGCGTGACGGCCCATTCGCGTATGTATTTCCCCGGACTCGATCAGTCACGAGTCGCCGACTTTGCGATCTTTCCAATCTCTCCCTCTCTCTCTCTTTCTCTCTCTCTCTGAGGACCCGAAAACTCCCCGAGACTCGTCTTACTCGCTTCGATAATCTCCCTGTTTTCTCATTTTACCCGAATCACTAGGAATCCGGAACCGATCGAATAGCCAGGATTTAATGCCGAGGCTCCAGTATAAATGTACAGGAATCGGGTCTTATCCCAGCCCTGAGGACGTTCGATGTAATGCCATGGATCCAACAACAATCCTTGAGTTGAATTCCGATCGAAAATGTGGGCTTCTGTTGGATTCGAATTGTATTCTGGTCGAACAAGTGGGATTCTTGAGGATTCGAATTGGATTCTGGTCGAACAAATGGGATTCTTGAGGATTCGAATTGGATTCTGGTTGAACAAGTTGGATTCTTGAGGATTCGAAGTGGATTCTTCTGGTTGAACAAGTTGGATTCTTGAGGATTCGAAGTGGATTCGGATAAAAAATATAGGATTCTTACGGATTCGAATTGGATTCTGATCGAAAAATGGGGATTTTGAAGGATTCGAATCGGATTCTGATCGATTAATTCGGATTCTCAAGAATTCAAAATACACTTTTGTATTCCAATCGGGTTCCTGCTTACTATTTCATGATTTTCCATTTTCCGAATGGCATTTTCCATATTCCAAACAGAATTTCCCCCTCAAAACAATCAATTGCGTTTCCCACTTATCCGTTCTTCCCAACGTTCTGTTTTCCATTTTCCAAACGTCACCCAAATTTGTGTCCCACTTAACCATATTTCTCGATACCTCAAAATCCAAGGGTTCGAAATCCCGGTGTATCAGGAATTCCATTAACACGACAATTTCTCATTGACGAACGCTTCCCCTAGCATATATTCTCCATCACGATTATTTCATTGGGCCGTGGGTTGGTCGGTGTGGACTATTAATCGCATACGTTGAAAGCACCCCACCGTACCACCCGCGAGTACAAATGTACAGCCTGGTAAAGTACACGGTAACAGAATTGCGGAGCATTGTTCTTTCCTTTCATTCCCAGTCCCCCCTCCCCCTTTCCTACCCCAGTCTGGGTAGTTTTCCTCTTCGCACTCTTTTGACTCTCGTTCCGTTGCCTCGGTAAGAATAACGAACGAGTCGTGTAGAATGGAGGCTTGGAGGAGGTGGTGGGTTGGAGGGTTGAGGGGAAAGTGGTACAGTGACGTATAACAATGTAGGGTATGCCCAGGGTAGGTGGAAATCCTCGTGTCGCGTGTTATCCGTAAGTACGACCTGTTTATCACGTCCGGAAGGGGAAGAGAGTCTGTTGCGGAGTGTCGAGGATGCTGGAGAGTGAAAGCTGAGAAGACGTAGCCTCAGCGGGGAAGCCATGCCATTCCACATTGCCACGTACGATGTCGTATCCTAGCTGCGTCGTGTACTGCCACCTTGCTTCGCTTGTTTTTTACTTTTTTCGATCAATTTTTTATTTCGTACGGTTTTTTCGAATTTGGTTCAGGTGGAAGGCCGAAACGAAAGAACGGAGGCCAATGAAAGACCGTGGGATTTTGGAAGTTGCGCAGTTAACGGAGAACCCAAACAAACCCAAACAAACTTAATCGATACCAAAAAAACCGATCTGAACCCAAACAAACTCGAATAAACCCTAATTGATCAACTTTATCAACTAATTGATTAGTAACTAATTAACTAATTATTCAGTTAATTATTCAGTAATCTAGTTAATTATTAGTCCCGAGCAAACCCAAACGAAACCTAATTAATCAACTTCAGCAACTAATTGATTACTGACCCCATTAACTAATTAGTTTATAAATTATCCACTCATCTAGTTAATCAGTGGTCCCAAATAAACCCAAACAAACCCGAATTAATTAACCCTATTAAGTAATTAATTACCAGACTCCATCAACTAATTAAATAATTAACAAATTAATTATCCCGTCATTTAATTAATTGGTCATCTTAATTATCAAGTTCCACGATTATAATTATACCAATCTAAAAATAGCGTCCCGGTATCTTTGATCGACGACCAGATAATTTGAAACAATGAACGATGACGGTCGTCAATAATAATTCGACACGGAATAACCTGTAGATTGGCACCAGTATGTACACACAGGCTGTCAATGCATCCCGCACGGCCGGATCTCAAAACGCCGCAGGGCTTTGGAAAAGTGACTGAAGCTCGCTAGACACCGGATCACGTGCTCTCGCGTCGAAATATTACATCCAGTACTTGTCTCCACTTTCTCCTACACGCGTATTTCCCTACCCGAGAAACGGAGGCTAATCGAAGGCCTCGCGTCACATTTCACACGTCAGCCTTGATACGACGTCTAATTTTTTATTTCATCAAATTCGTATAATCGAATTTACGGATGTTCTTGAAAAATTAGTTTTTTATTTTATATTGATTTTATTTTTATATATTGGTTTTTACGAGCTAATTTTTTGTCTACATTTTTTTCACAATGTACAATGATTTCGTAATTATTTTTTTGGGATCATTATTGTTTTAAATGTTTAATATGAACGAATGAAAATATTAATGAATTCATTTTCATTTTTAAATGAATTTTTGGGATTTTTTGCCCAATATTTTTCGGAATAATTTTGAAAAAATGCTTCACAATAATTAATCCATATGGATTCATTATTTCGAATGTTTGGATTTTTATAAATAATTCATTTTATTTTCAAAATGATTGATTTCATTTTTAAATAATCACTTTCATTTTTAACTTTAACTACATTTTTTCGTTCAGCTTTGTTTAGGTATGTTGTTTCTAAATCCTAATTTTAAAAAAATGTTTCTCTTTAGCATAATTATCCATGATGCGTTTTTTTTTTAATAATGTTTTTATGATTTTTAATTATGATTGGTTTACTCCCAATGATGGTGTCTAGTCTAGACAAGGATGGCAGAATTATTTGTGCTTGGGAAGATCAATAGCGATGTGTCGTCTTGTCAAATAAATTGGACGGTGAACGTCACACTGGGCGCGAATTTGCAGACGGGTGGTGGTGCCAACCTGTCGCGATTCGTCTCTTCCAATTGAAAAATTTTTTTCTCTCTTTCCCTCTCTCTCTCTTTCTCTCTCCTGGTTGTAATCAGCCATAATACGTTCGTAAGCCCTCGCATTTTTCGATTTTCACAGATTACTCAGACGACACGTGTGTATCAACAAAACCCTGTCGTCATAGGGATGACGCACGTAACGAATCTAATTATTCTGAAAGCATTCCACGGTAGTAATTCACTCGGCTCGGTCGAAAAATAATATTCCCAACGGAAACGAACCGGTATACGTTTGTTTGAAGGGATTCGTCGCCCCGAGACTTTCGTTGAACAAAAAGCAAAAACTGATTCGCTCTGTCTATCTCTCGATTTATTTACTCTTCTTGCCAACATTTTTCCATGGGACAAAGTCATTTGCAGAACAGAAATTTATTGGAAAGTCCCAGATTCTACTGAAATTCTGTAGGGACTCGATAGGAACTTTTCACGTTGAAGTAGAGACATTGGAATCCAATTGATTCGAACTTATGTTGGAATGTAATTGATTATGACTGAAATTGAAATCTACCTGATTTCAATTTACATTGGAATCCAACAAGAACTAACATGAGAATTTAACTAATTTCAACTGAGACTAGAATCCAATTGAATCCAGCTCCCACTGGAATCCGGTCGATTGCACCTGAGATTCGAATCCAGCTGATTTCACCTGACATTCGAATTCAGCTGATTTCACCTGAAATTCAAATCCAACTGATTTCACCTGAAATTCGAATCCAGCTGATTTCACCTGACATTCGAATCCAGCTGATTTCACCTGACATTCGAATCCAGCTGATTTCACCTGAAATTCGAATGCAGCTGATT
>JAPYZJ010008278.1:0-11756 GCA_030522765.1 Ophioninae sp. B BG-2022a
ATTATTACCTCTTTTGTTAAAGAATGTCATTAAAGAGTTTAACTTTCCTTGTATAACGAGTTTTGTCTTAGCTATACCATTTTGCCCCGGTCTCCCCTACTTTTCTAATTAAGAATTGTCTAAATAATTTGCATGTCTATTTTGAAAGAACAGAATATTTTATTTAAATATGTTGACAAAAAAAAAAGTTCGGTAAATCAACGAATAAAAATCTTTAAAGATATGTTTATTGATATTGTTATTCTTGATAAACTGCTATAATAATAAGAAATATGATCTTTTTTTAACTGTACGAAACCGCACAAAATAATATTAGCTCAATTTTGACGGAAGTTACACTTCCGAATATTTACCTTTTTTTTTTTAAATATGTCTAATTTTTATATTTTCAGATTCAAAAAATTACAGATATACCGTTGACTAGTCAATCCGCTGGAACTGCCTTGAAAAATCCATTATCAAGTTTTAAACGTATGAAAAAATTTATGAAAAGTCGAAATAAAAATATATTTTTTGGTTGGATTGTGCAAAGTTGTGCCAAGTTGTGCCAAGTTGTCCAAACTTCAACGCCATGTTTATTAGGGCTTGTGATTTTGACGTTTTCTTTTTCAAGTCGTTTTTTTTATAATTTTTGCAAAAAGTTTTTCTCGAGTAAATTTAATTAACGTTGGAATTTAAAAAAGCGTTGACTTCGAAAAAAATAAGGGACCGTGTAGCGCACGGATGTGCGTAGGGAGTCATGCAGTCGAAGCACAAGGTAGCAACCCCTTTGGGACTCCAGTGGGGGCGGTTATCGATTCCCAGCGGCAGCCGGTCTACGTGTAACCGGAGTCATCGCGAGCCATTCTCTCCCTTTGCGAAGCCCCCGAACACGATTTTCCCTGGACTTCCGTATAAAAAGACGACCAAGAAAAAGTACTGGCAAATCCGATTTACTATTGAATTCGCTTAATTTTTCGAGTCCTCAAATTAAACTCGTAACAAATGAATGAGTTTCGTAAAAACTCGGTGATCGAACGAATTATCCAAATTCCCGGATAAGCCTGGATGGACAAATATAATTAGGGCAGAAAAATAAAAAAAACGAAAAAAGGAGCCAATATCGAAAAGCCAATTCAGGATTCATCGTAGAGGTTTAGTGTACACGGTTGGAACGGAAGGAACACCACAGCTTTTTTTTTCACTCCATATTTATTTATTTATTAATTTTTTTGCTTTTGTTGGAATTAAAATTTTTTCTTTCATTAATTGAAATAATGAATCTCTAATGAGCTTGAAAAAATTATGAGGCTGAAGTTTGTAATAACGAGGTGCAACGAAAATGGAATTAAAAAGTTGTTGTTTTTTTTTTTTAAATTGCTCAAGTCACTTCGCGACGAAAATACCTTGCGGATACTTTTTTATCGCTCATTTGGTAATTCAGAGTTTGGGAGAATTTTTCATAGAGTACTGAAAATTAGAATATAAAAATATGATTTTGCATATTGCATTGGAGAATTTTGCAACTGAATATGCAAAATACGATTGTTCTTAATAATAAAAATAATGAAAATAATTTTTGGTATTCTGTATAATAATTAAAATAGCAAAAGTAATTATGGTTTGAATTCAAGGTTATCACAATAAAGATTTGTATAATTATTAAAGTATTTAACTTACGATTTCAGTGGAAAAAAAAAACAATTTTTAAAAAAATAATTTTCGTTGCGTCGTATGTGAACTTCGCATAAATAATTTCTGGTATTTCGTATAATAATTGTAACAACAGAAACGAATATCCTTATTTTAATATTAATTAAAGTATTTAAAAAATCGTTCAATTGCTCTTAACTTCAATAATAAATAAATATAAAAAAATAATTTATAATAAAAAGAATAATAAACAATAAAATTGAAAAAATTGAGAAATTGAATAAAATTGAAAAACTTCAATAGTAAATAAATATTAAAAAAAAATTCTAATAAAAAGAATAATAAACAATAAAATTGAAAAAAATTAATTTTGTTGCAACGATGCAATCTTTAACGTCACAGTTCGACGTCTTATCGGACTTAACACGAAATCAATCCCATTATCAACGATCACACTTTTTTTTTTCGACATTCCAGTTTGGAATGCTGGAAAAAAAAATGTTGTCTCTGGTGTCGGGGCAATGCGGGTATGGAGGTGGAATCGAGTGCGCACAGTTAGAAAGTACGTCGTTGAGGCTGCGCAAAAGTGCCATGAACATTTTGGATCCGCACGACCGTGAAGACCGAGATCAGGTAAAAAGGCTCGAGGCCTTGTCACGGTGCTCGAGTGATCGACTGTTTTTAGCAATGATGCGGTCGGAGAAAGCTGTTGAATCTCGTGCTCCGGCTGAAAAAAAAAACTTGTCGGCATTTTAATACGCGATTCCACAGGAATAATTCAACGAATGGATGACTCGTTTAAGTAAGAATAATTCATGTCTTCGTCAACGCTTCTTGTGTATTCCCAATCGACCGGGAAACCAGGTTTTTTTTTACACAATCGATTAATAATTTTTATCGCAAAAATGGCAAGCAATAATCAATAATTGTGTCAACTTATGATTATAAATGATAAAATAATCGTTCCTGAATTAAACGAAAAATAATAGTTAAAAAATGCACACGTGAAGATTCGATAATAAATAATAATATAGTGAGTTTGTTGCAAGTGCGTTGATAATTGCGCAACCGCAAAATGGTATAAAATGGAATAGAGGGAAAAAATGCATTTTCGTTGCATTTTTCCTTGCATAGTAATCCTAATCACAATATTTCGATATCAACGTATATTTTCACTATCTCTACCGATCTTTTTTTTTCGATTTTTCGTTTGCACGTAATTTAGCAAATATAAATTGGCGATTTTTTAAATTCTCAGTTTTCAAAATCGTATTTTTAAATTCTCATTTTTCAAAATCCTATCTTTAAATTCCCATTTTTTAAATTCTCATTTTTCAAAATCCTATCTTTAAATTCCCATTTTTTAAATTCTCATTTTTCAAAATCCTATCTTTAAATTCCCATTTTTCAAATTCCCATATTTCACCATTTTTATACCATTTCCCATTTTTTAAATTCCCATTCAAATTCCCATCAGAAACAATCAAGGGATTTTCGTTACGTCATAATGGGAAAAGAAACTCGAGCGAATGAAAAATAATGATTTACATTTGGTCGAAAAGAAAATTTCAATTTAATTTTTTTCTTCCCTATTTTCCAATTCTGTCTGATTGATCGACATTACTATATTTTTATCATACGAAAGTGCATTTTGTCTCCGTTGAATCGAGATATGCAACTTTAACTTTGATCCAAAATCGGCTTTTTCCTTCCCAAAAGTCATCGAACAGAAATGTTAATGAAGTCGCTAATCGCGTTGGGGATACCGCTAAGAGCATCGATCTCTTCGAATCAGGCTACATAAAAAATCTACAGTCATGTGCACGTATACACAAATTGCACACTCGAGCTTCGGCGGCTCTGCTCGAGCCTACGTTGGAAATTCGATTGATCCATAAATCAGGACAGGATTTTATATCCCATTGAGGAATGTACATCGAAGTATTACAAAGAGAACGGCTATGAAATTGAATTGAATGAATTGATATTCGTCAATAAAAAGCACCGGAAATATTCTTTTTTTTTAAACCCCATTTTCGCTCAAATCCAAAATAGTTTTCGATGTATTTTTGGGTCAGATCCTATCAAGGACTGTGTCTCAAAGTTTTTGAAAAAAACAGCTATCGATTCGCGAAAAATCCTGTGGAAATCTTCGTCATTGAAATTCACCGGAAATACTCATTTTTCTTTGGCGTCATTTTCGCTCAAATCCAAAATATCGATGAATTTAAGCCTTTAGGGCTGAAGTGAAAATTAATGATCAATGAATACGAAAAAATAATAATTTGTAGGGAAAAAAATAATAAATAATAAAATAAAATAACATTTATTTTGTTGCAACGATGCAATTTTTAACGTCACAGTTCGTCATCCTATCGGAAGGGCACCCGAAATACTCATTTTTCTTTGACTTCATTTTCGCTCAAATTCAAAATAGTTTTCGATGTATTTTTGGGTTAAATCCTATCGAGGACTATGTCTCAAAGTTTTTGAAAAAAACGGCTATCGATTCGCGAAAAATCCTGTGGAAATCTTCGTCATTGAAATTCACCGGAAATACTCATTTTTCTTTGGCGTCATTTTCGCTCAAATCCAAAATAATAATAATAAAATAGGTCGAGAGAAAGAAGTCTGTAATTTGTCGATATCAGGTGCTCGTCCTTATTCTCGTATTTCCGGTTTTCTCTGGAACGCGAGACCAGCCACGTCTGGCATTGCGCCCGGGGATTCGCTGGATTTGCGAAAATAAACGCGCTAGCGAGAACGTCGGTGCGTCTTCGTTCTTCGTTGCCCAGCCCTCGAACAACATATCAAATCGCCATTTTCATTTTTCATACGAACATCTCGCCTTCCCCCAGATATTTCCGGTATTTTATTAGCGTTGGTACTATTTCCGGTTTCTTCGCGCTAGTTTTTCACGCTTTCGAAATTTCTTTTATTTTTCTATAGTCTCGCTATTTTTTATGATTATCTCTTTCCAAAATGGACTTAAAGTTTGCACCGATGCGACGCAATGAAATTTCTTTTCTTCTTTTTTTTATTACCTCAGTTTCATTATGTTCCAAAATATTTTTATTCATATTTGAACTCTAATTTATTACAATAAACATTCGAATAATTATCGAGCTATTTTACTTACGATTTCGATGAAAAAAAAATTGAGGAATTGAAAAATAATAATTTTTGCTGCAAAGTTGCCAACGTCAATCTCACTTTTTCCAGCGAGTTTTCAATTACGATTCGAATGATTTTTTTTTCCTTTTTGACCCCTCTCCCCAAATTATGAAACTAGTCACATTTTTATGAAACAATTTTCATTTTTTTTTAACTTTCTTCATTTTTAATCCGGTTTGAATTTTTTTACAGACAAAAGTAGTGAATTCTCTCTACGGGAAATAATTTTTCCCATTTTCATATTTTCAATCGGTGGAAAAAAGAATGCGAGGTATGATACAAGAAGAATGAATTTTCATTGCATTCCAAGGATGCAAAAAAAAATCGTTATGAAAAAAATAATTAGCTTCGTTCGATGTCTCATCCTCGTTTCCTCGTGATTTTCCTCGTTTGTTTCAATTATCATTCATCGTGGACCTTTTTTTTTCTTTCATTTCTTTAAATTTTTCGTTTTTATTTTTTTTTATTTCTTCATTTTTAGTCCGGTTTGAATAATTTTTGCAGATAAAAGTAGTGAATTTCTCTCGACGGGAAATAATTTTTCCATTTTTCCCATTTTCATATTCTCAATCGGGAGTGGAAAAAAAAGAATGTGAGGTATGGTAGAAGAAGAATGAATTTTCATTGCATTCCAATGATGCAAAATTTCATCGAGGCGAAGAAAAAAAATCTTTATGAAAAAAATAATTTGCTTCGTTCGATGTCTCATCCTCGTTTCCTCGTGATTTTCCTCGTTTGTTTCAATTATCATTCATCGTGGACCTTTTTTTCTTTAATTTCTTCAAATTTTTCGTTTTTATTTTTTTAAATTTCTTCATTTTTAGTCCGGTTTGAATATTTTTTACAGATAAAAGTAGTGAATTTCTCTCGACGAGAAATAATTTTTCCATTTTTCCTATTTGTATGATAGAAGAAGAATGAATTTTCGTTGCATTCCAATGATGCAATATTTCATCGAGGCGACGAAAAAAAATCTTTATGAAAAAAAAATAATTAGCCTCGTTCGATTTTTCATCCTCGTTTCTTCATGATTTGTCTCGTTTGCTTCAATCATCATTCACTATTGACCTTTTTTTTTTCAAGTTTTTCAATTTTTTTTTAAATCGTCACGGTGATTTCCGCTTTTGTTTACAATTGATACCTAGGTGCTAACATTAGATATTATTTTGGTCGTTATTATTGTGATTATTGGGTGACAGGATGAATAGGCTCGCATCAACGGGAACGACCAGTAGTGTCGTCGAGCACCATAAAAAAAAATGACGAAGACACGAAACCCTCGGTAATGAAAACCCGCATAATTTCCCCGTTGGCTGTTTTGCCTCATTGAACGAACCCGCGTGTCACTTCGGTGACACTTCCTGTTCTCGTTCGAGAGCTGCATTCGACTCGGGAAAATGCACGTACGTTTCACACTCGAGATTAATTGAAATTAAAATCAATTGCACTTTGTATTATTTTGTAATAATGTAAATAGCAGCGTTATCCTGAAATCGATTTTTCCTGAATTTATTGTTATGATCAGCCAGGCGATATCAGCAATACTTCGATTACGAAGGGTGATAACGAAATTGAAATTTCCCTAATTGAAACACTAGGAAAATGAATTATTCGTCAATTAATCAAACATTTCTGTATGAGCCAACAAATGTTTGATCAATTGATGAATAATTCATTTTCGTTGCATAATTTATTCATTCATTTATTATTCAAAAAATCGCGATAATTTTTCCACTTCCCAATCACGATTTACCTGATTGCCACAATTATCTTTGGACAATCGTTGCAATAAATAAATTATCGAGAGATATTGTTACACTCACAGAAAAGAAATTTTAACTTTTTTCATAAACAGCAATTTTACATTTAAAATTGAAAAAAAAAGTAGAAAAATATTAATCCAAAAATATTGTTGTGGTTGTTAATTGATTTACCCGCACTTCGATATATTTATATATATATTTTTTTTACTTAATTCGTTTTTCGATATTCTCGCAAGTCACCCACGAGTTTGTAAAAAAAAATGTTTCGTCATTAAAAAATCGAAAAAAAAACATGGAAAGTATAAAAAAAAATTATGTAGAATATAAATAAAAATAAATGAAAAAAAAAAATATATATATATGTAAAACGGAGAAAAATCATGGAAACAAAAAAAAAGAATAAAAACTCGATAATTAATCTCGACGATTCGTCAATTCTCTCAATGAATCCATAAAGAAAAATAATAAAAGATCCACGCATTAGATATCAGAATCGGAGCCCGGAAAACCGAGTTTCGACGAACAAAGAACCGATCGTGAAAGATGATAACCAAGTTGATGAAAACCTCTGATGATGTTGTTACAGAAGCAGCATCAGGGGAGGTGCTAGAGGACGGGAGACCGGTGAGGCTTGTGGTGGATTCGAGCCGTGGTTCATCGGGGCTTTCGTCGTCGGTACGAAGGATAACAACAATGGTAACTTCGGAGGAGAGTCTGGATAATCTGAGCACCGGGAAATCGACGATAATCGATCGTTCGCAAAAGCAAGCTAACGGATATAATAATCATAATCATCAGGTTGGTAATCAGCGAAACATCGTGATAAACAACAACAACAACAACAACAACAGTGGGATCAATCATGAGAATTATCCGGAAAGACAACAGCCGATAACGAATTGCAGATCAGGGCCAACGGCCCAGGACAAGAGAAGTCGTCTTAGCAACGTGATAAATAATTTGCGAAAAAAAGTGCCGGCTGATAATGCAGCGGGAAGCTTGACGACGATCGAAACTTCGGACGTGGTGGATTCTCGTTCTCCACGTCTGAATCGTCAGGAGGACGAATCCAGAACAAGCGTCGAGCGTAATCTCGCTAATCTCGAGAAATACGTAATGACAGTCCTGAACGGAGTGATCAAAGATGCCGAGTCGAACGAAGATCCAAGAACGGATGACGATAAGTCATCAATAACGTCCAAAGATGCCAAAGACGAATCCTCAAACTGCCAAAATGATCGAGGCAGTCCGGAGCCGTCGAAACCAAACGACAATCCGGTCCAACCAGCGGTACCGGGCAGTAGACTCATCGAGGAAGTCGAAAACGTGGCGAATGATGAAATCAACAATGACCCGTTGCCGATTGATGAAATTTCAACGTTTGATCAACGTTCGAACGACTTACCACGTGAAACTGCCTCTTCGGAATCTCCTGAAGAAGCTTCCACAGAAATAATCGAAAAACATGGCGATTCGATCGAAAGCCTCAATGACGACAGCAGCGATAAATCTTCCACTAAGAAAACCAAGGACGAAGAATTCTTCGAGAAACCGACGAATCGTAGCTTAGGAACATTGATACTCGATCGATTGGATCAAATCCAACCGGAAAACTCTTCGTCCTATCAGAAAGACGAACAACTCGTTGATGAAAAAGAACTTCGAACGATCTGCAGAGATCTACTGAACGAACTATTGAACGACATATGTCAGCTGATCGATGAAACGAAACCGATGGAAAAGTCTTCGATGAAAATCGATCAGGAAACGAATAGTTGGAACGAATCGTCGAACACGAGCATCCAATGTAGCCTGCCGTTGGAGAAAGTTGCTTCGATGCTACAAAATTGTCAAAGTTCGTCCGATTCAGTTACGTCGTGCCATCAAACGTCTAGAAGCCCGACGAAATCCGTATCACCGACCGTCAGACATTTGTGCCTCTACTGCGACCGTAAATTTCTCTCGATATCGTTGCGTCAACGTCATACCGAGAGAGTTCATCAGTTAGGGGGTGGAAGAAGATCGGACAGGAATTCACGGAAAACAAGCCAGAACTGTCAATACTGCGCGGAAAAATGTTCGGAAAATCTTGACACTTTGTTTCAGCATATGATCGTTAATCATACCGATCGTTATCACGCGTGTGTTCAATGCACCACGAGATATCTAACCAGGGATACTCTCATCAGTCATATGACCGATCATCATCCCGATAAGAGCGCCATCAACGATAAAAACGGTAAAGAAAACCCAACGAGAGAATTGAGTCTCGATGGAATCAACGATCGAAAGGACGAAAACGATGATAACGAAACTCTCAAAAGTAACAAAAACAAGTCTATCAAAGAACCTAGCAATCCTGGCAGCCCCGAATTCGACAGTACTTTCTACAGTAGCGTCAGCTGTAACATTCGTGAAAATCTGCTTCATCATCTCGATGGGAAACTTCAGATTTGTACTAGTCCGCCAGGTGGCGTTGGTTGTTCAAACGATCAAAAAACTTTTCAACACTCGCAGCAGTTTCATGATCATACCACCAATCATTCACAATTTCCTATCGATATTTCACTGACCGCTGCAACTCCCATTTATAACAAGGAATACGTCAGCGATGAATACGAAAACTCAAGCGAGTACGCCCAAAAACCTGGAAAAACTGGTCGATCGCATCCCCGACGAGTATCTTTCGAAAAATACAATTTTCCTAGAAAATACGACGGGAAGGAACAGTGGACTTGCTCGATCAAGGATCTCAGCAAATTTGACATTTCTACTCAATTGACGCTGAGAAAGAAACAACAAATTATCAAAGAGAGACTCGTTAATAACAGAATCAACAACGGTAACGTCACTTCCGGTAACGTCGTAAATACCGTTTTTCATCAAGATTCCGATATCTTGAATAACGATCCTGATAACGTTCAGAATTCTCAACCTAGCGAAGACTCCAGAATTCCAATTCTGGAGAACCAACCCAATTCTAAGAGAACCAACAACTTTCACGAGACTGATGATTTTTTTGATGATCGTAACACGAACGTGTCGAGAAACGAATCTCGCAACGGTAATACTGAATTCACTGATGAATTCAGCAATTTTATCAAACTGAAGAAGTGGAACGAGAACAACGTCGAAGCGAGGAACAGTCAGAAAATCGTTTACGCGGAACTCACGGGAGAATGGGCGAGACCGAGGGTCTATATTTGCGGGGCCTGTACCTCCAGACACGTAAGTCCAATTTATTGGTCGTTTTACCTTTGCTTTGTTGAATTTGACGTTTCCATTTTTTGAATCCAACGATAGTTTTTTTCCTGTTTTACTATTTTTATTTATCTGCAGAATTAAATATTACAGATTTATTGTAGAAAAAATAATATGTATATTTTTTTCTACAATAAATCTGCAATCGATCTTTTTTTCTATAATTTATTATAAAGATTTTCTAGAAAATAGAATATTTCTATCTTTTTTTACAATAAATCTTCAATTATTCTTTTTTTCTACAATTTATAATAAATATTTTCTAGAAAAAAGAGTTTATATTATATTTTTAAGTCATAACGAAATTTTGCTTTCTTTTCATACGCACTTGTCTTTCAAAAGACAATACGTGGCATTCATGCTGCAGATTTTGAATACGACGAAAATGATATTTCATCCAATTTTCTCTAGCCGATTTGGGCTACGAATACGAATTTTATTTATTAATTTTCCTTCGGCTAATTTGGTTTGTAAAAATTATTATTTTTTCTTTAGAATTTTTCTATGGCAGATTCGAGTTACAAAAATGTTTTTTTTTTTTTTCGTCGATTTATCTTTGGCGGATTTGGTCTTCGAAGAGGGCTCAAGATTTTTTATGATGTTTTATTTGTTCGGCAAAATATGATTTTCGATAACAACAACAGCAATAATAATAATAATAATAATAATAATAATAATAATAATAATAATAATGGAACCGAAAATAATTTTTGGCGGAATTGAACGATGCAAAAAATTCAATCTTATAACAATCGTGTTGCGATTCGAGTTGTAACAACGTTAGCTTACATGAGTAGAATTAGATCAAGAGATAGTGAAGCACGATATGTTTTGGAAGCTCTCGGGTTTCTTCGATTGCCACGAAATCCCGAAGGGGGTAGAAAACAAGAAAACAGTACAACGGAAAGCTCGAAGGCTTCTCTAGCGAGCGTTGCGAACCGAGGGATACCTCTTAATCGCGAAAGCTCTACCTAACCTTCATAGGCATGGATTTACGTAACCAAAAGCCCCTTAAATCCGTCACGGTATTCCAAGAAAATTCCAAATACTGGTCTTACGAATGTATTTTTTTTTTTTTTTTTATGCGGTGATGCACAATGAACGAATCATTCTTCTCGACGGACCCGTTATCATTTAATTAACACCTGAATTCGCTAAATGCATTAGCGTTTTAATTGCACTAATTCTGCATAATTTTATCGAGCAAACTTATCCAATTATTTCGTTGTTAGATTTAATCGAATTTTACTCCATGGAATCCTATTTATTATTTACTTAGAGACAAATATGTTGTTTTCTTCAAGTCCAATTATGAGTTTCCGAAGATTTACTCATTTTTTTTTCGAAATATGATTTTTGGAAGAATTTTTCGTTTTGGAATTCATTTATGGTAACGTAGGTAATACGGATTTACGAAATATTGAATTGCGGATTTTAAAATTGAATATTAAATATTAAATGGAATATTAGATATTAAATATTAAATATTAAAGTAAGGGTTGAGAGAATACTAAAATTGTATTAAGTAAAAAATGTTCCTGGATTTAAAAAAAAATTATTAAACATTTTATTTTATTTTTTGATTCTCAAAATATTACAAATATGATTTACAGTAGTGCAGTGAACGTTAATATAAGTTTGTAACGTCTTTTTTTCTCTTTCCATCAGTAATGAATTTTAATGCAATAAATTCGGTTCCAAAGCATCGTAAATAAAGGATATCTTAGTTTTCCCCTCTTCAGTGTTTCATTAAATAAAATTCTGGAAATGTAAATGTTAAATTTCGAAACGAGCTACGAAAAAATAATTGGTTTATTATTTATTTAATATTGTTGTACCACCCCGTACACCCTTCCGGGTTTTTACGGCTTCCCACCTCGTTTTTCCTCTTGTTCCTTCCCCACCTTGTTTTTCCTTCTATTTCCC